>JASSUY010006157.1:0-10809 GCA_032466535.1 Forpus xanthops | reverse complement strand
TGTGTATTGGGGCTGTTCCTGGCTCTCTATATAAAACCAGGGGTTTGTTCCCCCCTCTCCATTTAACGCAACACCAGTACCCTCCTCTACTCCCATGGCTCCCGCTCAGCCCTCAGCCTTGATCCGAGCCAACACATGGGAGTAAGCCACACCAAAGGCTTTGCAGATAGAAGTGGAAATAGCTCCTAAGCAGGCAGCAGCTGTGCCCTACTTCTCTGTGTTTTTGAGGCCATTGTGGAGTTGTCTTGCCCTCTCTGCGTGGGTACAGAAATGACCAAAATCTGTGGCTTTATTCCTCAGGAAAAACAAAATCAGATGTGGAGAGCGTGTAAATTCTAGCATATCTTCTACCCACATAGCCCAGGAATTGGTGACTGCCTTTGGTGGGTATGAGAAGCTGTGCAACAAACTGGATCTTTGATGGGTGGGCTGGAATCCCTATGGACAGCAAGAAAAAAATAACAAAACCAGCTGACTGTCTCAAATGACGTTTCCAAAGCCACTAATCCAACCCCTGTACTGTAAAAAGCTTATTCTGTGTATGACAATAGGAGCAGCTGGGCATGCACCCTGCTGTAAAAGCTGATTGCAGCAGAGAGTTCCTGTCCTACAGCCCTACAGACTCATAACAATAACAAGCCCTGTGCAGGGCTGGGGAGGTGCAGCCAAGTGATGCGAGTCACAGGACAGTGGCAAAAGCTAGGTTATGTATTTCTTCATCATTTTCTGGGAAGGTGAAGGTAGGGAAGTGCAATATGGAAAGAAAACTGTGGGAGACAGGAGGAAGTTGTAAGGCTAGGAACAAATTGGAGCTGAGATGAAGAGGCACTGAGGGAAGGATAAAGCAAACTCTGTACCAAAGGACTGAAGCAAATTGTCTGCATGTGTTTGCTTTGGCTGTTACTTCCTCCATCAGCCCTCATCTATGCTGTCATGGGGTAGGAGCTGCAGTGGTCCTATGAGTAGAGGTTTGCTTTTCCTATTGCAAACATGGTGCTACTTTGGGTGCCTTGCCACAGGGAGGGACACAAAGCAGCCTGGTACCCAACTGACACAACAGCAGCTACATCTATAACTGATTGAGTAATACTTATTGCCTTTGAAACTTATGCACTGTAATGCTGGTAGCTGCTCTTCTGCAGCAGGCAGGTAAGGCAAATCATGCCATCTCCCAGTGTGAGTGCCAGGAAGTGTGCTCTGATGCGTATCATATTTTAGCTCCATGTTGATATGATGAATTATATTTTAGCTCTATGTTTATAGAGGGCAGAGAGAATTGTTCACCACCTAGAAGGATGCTACTTGACTTTCACCTGCTGGTTTCCAAGTAGTTATTTGTGGACTGTGGGTGGCATCAGTGATGTTCAGAAACACAGCAAAGGTATAAACCACCTCTGAGTTAATGCTGGGAGTTTTGTCTTGGCAGTGATGAGGTATAATTAAGCCCCCATTCTCACAAGCCTTTAGCATCCTTCTAGCTTCTAACTTAGAATCAAGTAAGATCAAACGTATTGTCAGCAACCGTTCCAAAGCTGATAGTAGCACAAAGATAGCACTAATGTGCCTCATATATGGGCATAAGCAATGTGCCTTCAACAGGGGGGTTCAATCACAGCAGCAGCTCACGATCTTCACTGGTGTTATAGGGATGCCCAGTAGTGCTGACAGCATTTGTGTCAGCATTTTCTTTGTAAACTCCTTATTTTTATTGCTTAACTGACAAAGTGCCAACTGCATATGCTGTCACGTCTAAGATAAACAGAAAGATGTAAGGAACAGTGTTTTTTCTGCTTCCATTAACTGAAAAGAAGTGTTGGTTTGGTTTCTAATAAGTAGATCAGATGCTGAAGCTCATGTCACTGCAGGTATTTGGAGTGTCTGAACTCTGAGTTAATCCCCATTGCCATACAGGAAAAATTGAGTTTGAAAGTTTGGAGGTGAGCAGACTCAGGAGCATGGGCTGGGCCATGCTGAAAACAAGCCAGCCAACAGGGCTGGTCATAGACATGCTATTTCTAAGGGTCTGATGCTTTTGTGTCTGGGAACTGTGTGCTATTGTGATTTTGTGCTGCTTCAGTTGCATGAAGATGTGTTCAGGCAGAACCTGCTCCTCTTCTTTCTGCTCTTCACTAATATCCCTTTCCCAAATATCCCATCATACTGTAGCCCAAAATAAGGGCTTCTCCTCTCCTTCTGGGCTCTCAGCAGCATGGACCAGAGCACAGCTAGGCTGGAGGGCACTTACTGTAGTCGTCTTCATTTCATCAGCTGAGTGGAGTAGACTGGACCTTGCAGTGTCTTTCTCTTGCACTGGGGACTGAAAAAATGCATGCTGATCCCCAGTGAGGTGTGTTCCCACCCCATCCCATTCCCTAACTAGCACTGGGCTTGATCTGTAGATCACATCATCTGCCTCTTTCCAGTGTCGTCCCCAGCAGGGTAAATGCCACAGTACCAGCTGTGTATCCTCCTTCAAAGACTTCATCGAGCTTTTGGGGTTGCTATCAAATTTTCATTCCCCATCTCATCCGACCAAAAGTGGGTTTTGGTTTTGCTGAATACTGTTACTATGCAACATAACAGCAAGTGGCTGGGTGTGCTGTTGGGTGGAGTTTCTCGAAATGGCTTTAACTGTGATAAAAAACATGTGCTTAATGTTATTTTTAGACTAGTGTATGTTAAGAGGTCATAAAATTTTAAATCTAAATACAGCTTTGTACAAACACAGGGCTCTCAAGAACCTTAATGCTGAGATCAGTATGTCTCCCCAGGTTCAAACTTGCTTACACAACTGGAAAAAACAGAGTTAAATGGAGAAATGAAGAAGTTCTTTCAGATTCCCTTGCTGGTTTTGTTTTTCTTCACATAACACCTTCTTGGAAAGAAAATCATTGTGGTGACTGGTGGGTCTCATGGGCCAGGGAGCTGTGCTGCTGGGAGGTAGGGATGGCTGCGGTTCAGGCTGAGCCTCGCAGCTGGCCTCATCCATCCAGGGAACACTCTGCATCGGTGCTCATATTGCACTTCTGAGAAATCCCTTTATCTCTTTGCCTGCTTCTTGCAAGGAAAATGATAGGTATTGCATGCTCCTGCCCAAAGACTGCCTCTATCCCCCCCTTTAACATGTGTGTGCATGTTGTGCAAGCACACATTTGTTAACCCATTCACTCTTGAGCTTATGTTTGGCAGTTGCACCCCTCCAAATTAAGCAGCACTCACATTTTTCTAGCATCTAGCAATCTGGTTGACCTTTCTTGAAACTTTGGACTTCAGCTGAAGTTTCTTTAGCCCTAGTGAACCTTATGACCTACACTTTGCACTTTGCGTTCAAAAATCCTGTGTTAGTTGTGTAGGAACATGGAGATGGCTGAAGATACGGTTTGAGCAGGGTCCCACAGCAATCTCCTCTATTTTCTCTGCCTTTTCATAGAGATAAAACCTCCAAGAACGACCTTGGAGGAATCAAAGTATCATCTTGGTTTATTTTTAAAAAAGCAATTTATTTATATATATATATTTTTTAAACAGGGTTGTTGTTTTTCTTTTCAAATAGTTGTGTCATTAATACTTAAACAACTGCGAGGAGAGTTTTCAGTTTGGAGTTGTGCTCATTTCCAGCTCACCTCTCCTGACTTCTCTGCAAATCTGCTGCTTGTTTCTCAGGACGACTCTGCCCTCCTCTGTGAGTATAAAGACAGCTGCTCTCATTGTTGCAGGTCTTTTGTCACCGATGAAGGAAAATTTCCCAGTAATCCTGTTGGAGGCAGCAAACAACAAAGAAATGGCAAAAATGCAACGATGCCGTTTATCCGGAGGGAAAGCCCGAGCACACCAGTCACTGTAAACCTATTTGTAAAATGCATGCAGAGGCTCAAGGACATTCCTCAAGGTCTGTAGCAGCAGGAAGGTGACCTGGCACAGAGGATCACAAGTGCTTTAATCTGTACTGTATTCACCGCCTGCTCAGCTTTGGCTGTATTTACTGTCCACAGCACGTCTCTTGCATAATGGCTTTTGTCATTCTCACTACTGCAACTGCCTAAACAAGTCCTCGGAGAGACTAACTTAATAAAATCATCCCCATGGTTTCAAAATGAGCTTGTTTTTTGTAGTATCCCATGATGTTACATGCCTGAGGGAAGGCATTTCAACTTGACACTCATCATAAATGCAAAAAGAATATGTCTGTGGCACTAAAGGGACACTGTTCAAACTTAAAACCCTAGCACAGCTCAATTCTCTAGGCCTCTGGCATCCATGAAGTCATACTGACAGAGATGTCAGCCCTCTTCACTTAGCACTTTGGCATTTTAGTGGCCTCTTAGGATCATACAGGGATGAAGGTGTATCAAACAAGTGCATTAGTCTGAACTCCAGAGGAGAATGGAAGTAGACAACATGTTGGACAGATGATTGGTGCAAAATTATCTGGTTTTTTGGGTGAATTTCACAGAAGTTGGTGGGGTTTACCAGTAAGAGGCAGTCAGGTACACAACACTCATCTGAGATGGTTCTGACCTCTGCAATGGATTCAATTATTTTTTCCTCAAAGGTCTGGATGGAGGCTCCATCACCGAGAAGGCCCCCATCACACAGCCATACAAGGCAAAATCTCAGTGTTGCTGGTGATAATGCAGTCTCTACAAGCACTGTTGAGGACATTTCAGGTGATGCACAGCAATATTTTTCACTAGAGACTGTGAAACCAAATTTATCCCTTCTTACCTCACCTCACCCGAGAGGTGGTCCACTGGGTTGAATTGAAGAGGAAAAGCAGTACTCTAATTCCGATGAAGCATCTCTTTTGCCAACAGCCATGGGATAAAAAGTAAATGAAGGCAGGATGTGAACCATTGCTCTTCTCCTTCCTTTTCCTGGCTGCTAGAAGGGAAATCTGTCTGTCTTTGTTTCCTTCTCTTCCCTTGATCTTGGCTATTCACTGGGGATGGGTTTTGACTGCTGTCTGTTTGCTATCAGCTTCTCTCCTCCCTGATGGCTGAGAGCCTGGTGCTGCTGGTACCAGCAATCGCAGGGCTAATTGAAAAGGAGCTGCAGTCAGACCTTTAGTCTCCATTGAAGCCCTACACATATAATGCTTTCTTTCAAATCCTTCTTTAAGCATACCAATCCAAATGGAATTCATCCCAGAAGAACAGATCCTGGACATAGTATACTTTGAGTTACCAAAAATCAAGTGAGAGGTCCTCAAGCAACCCAACATCAGCTGCCCTTTCGCTAAGTGGAGAGTTGGACGTGATGACTGTTGCAGGGTCCTTTCCAGCCTAAAGTTTCCTATAAAGGTTCAGGAAACTTTAGTATGGGTCAGTTCGAGAAGCACCAGCAGGCTTGCACAGACACCGATCTGGGCTTTGGTGGCAAACAGCAGCAGATGACTTTGGAGGTGGTCTCAAAGTTGTGTTAGGAAATGATAATGCAGTATTAGCAAACCATGGGACATGATGCACATTTTTCCAAAGACAAAAGTCTACCACAGACGTTTGTGACCAGAACTGCACCAGATCTAAAGCTAAAGCCCCAGGATCCTTCTCTGACTGTTGCTTCTGCCCCTTCTGTTTTTCCTAACATCATTGTCCAGGATTATAATTCCCAGCACAGCACAGTTTTTTTCTATTCTTAGGCCCTTCTAAACAGACAAAGAAAACGTCAAGTTCAACAAATGATCAGCTTGTACATTATGGATTTTGATGGTCCTGGCCTGGCAGGTACAAGCACAGCTCCTTTATGATCAAGTCGTTTCCTACAGACTTATACAGAGACCGCAGGGCAGCACACTTGGAGAATGGGCCTGGCTTGGCACTCTGGCAGGCAGAGCCAGGAATAAGGACAAATCTGCTGATTCAGGGTCCTAAAAACATAGCTGATCTCACTGCAGTGAAAATAGGTCACTAATCACACATGGCCAGCATCCAAAAACTAGCCAGGAAAATTGAATATCTGCTGGCTGAAAACTCTGTTTTACTCGAACGCACAAGAAGAAAGCAGTCTGCTTTAATTTGTTTAAAACAACCACCAGATTAATGACCAGGAGATGAAGACAGCAATCTCCCTCCCCTGTTATTTTTTTAAGCAAGCAACTCATTTATTGTTCCAGCCCATCCTTCGCTTCCGTTCTCACACATTAAAATAATGTGTAGCTCACAGTTCTGTTTTTAACCTCATTTACAACAAGTAGGACTGATTTCTAAAGAAAAAGAAGTAGCACTAGCCTGTGTGTTTTCTTTTATAAGGTTCTGTCTAGTGAAATGGCTGAGCTAGTATTGCCAGAAATAGATCTTACTAAATAAAAATAACATCAAGGTTCCTGGGCTTTTTTATAAGATAAAAATATAAATTTCTTTTTAGATCATTCAGAGTTTTCTTTTTAAGCTGGCTGCCTGTCCTGACATCCTAAATAATTAAATGGGAGAGCACTTTGTTTGCAGCAAGACTAAAATTTAGTGATGCGGAATAAGTGTAGCCTGATGTTACACAATTTTACGGTGGGAGAAGGCCAATCAATATAAATGAATCCAATTTTCCTTTGGAAAAGTTCTCTCTCTCAATCAATAACTGGGGAGAATATGGAAGCTTTATAGAAACAAGATGAGATCTGCTCAAATTTTAGATCTGTCTCCAGCTGAGATCAGCTAAGGCACATTTCCTCTGCTGAGCATCATCCCTGGTAAGCAGGAGTGATCTTCACTCATGGGCTGAGTGGTGACATGCCATGGGAAAAGGGTATTGAAAATGTGAATAATTGTTGTTAGAATGGCCAGAGGAGTTGGCCAGAAATAATTATGTGTATGCTTAAACAAAAGACCCGAAAGAGGCTGGTTAAAAAAATACATTTGCAAGTTTGTGGAAAATTTGTTAGGATATGTGCTCTTGCATACTCTTTAACTGTGTTAGAAGAAGGATGATACTTGAGAGGGGGGAATGCAAGAACTGAAACTAGCTCACAGGAGCACTTGAATTGCCCATGCATTATGCTATAAGCCTTAGCTGTAAGGTCATGTTTTGTCCTGACACGCAAGCTGGTCCTTGTCACATACTCTGGGGGCGAACTGCTCCTCCCTCTTCCTCATACCCCCCCCCCCTTCCTTCTATCTGCCCCATCTCTTGTGTGCTGTGCAGGGTCTAGGCACTTACCTAAGAGACAGTCACAACTTATTAACCTCCCAGGGAGGTGTTTCCCACCCAGGCAGGCCCTGTGCACAGTCACACATGACAAAATGATTCACAGCAGCCCACACTAGGGAAAAAGAGAAAGCAGAGGAAAACAGCTTGTCTTTCCAGCAACTCAGAGTTCAGCAGTTCACATGTTGCCTTCATTTCTCTCTTGTTGCAATTAACAGGATAGACTTTGTGTAGCACACATGGCCACATCAGATTACAAAATGTGCTTCTTTTAACCTGAGGGAATTTGTAGTGACTGATGTGGCAAGGCCAGCCCTGGCAGTGCTGTCTCCAGTGGGAACGCCACAGGATCACTGTCATGCAGCAGTAACATTTCTGCACAGAACTTGTGCCAGGGCTAAAGCAAGAACAGACCATGTCATCACCATACAGTTCTTAGCTTTTATTTACAAAGGTTTTGTTGATTCTGAGAGTCTCTCTGTTGGTAGAGGATCCTGCTAGTCCCTAAAGGCTGATATCACTGGTTCAGCCAGCAGAGATCAAAGGCATTTTTTGATGGATGTTGTGTGCCCAACTGGCTTTTACTGGAATCTCATGCTAAGTGAGAACAACTGATTTCTTACATGCTACACAACTGTAAATGTAACTTTATGAGAAACATTCATCAAATGTGTAATACAAGCAGTTTTTGAACTCACTGATTTAAGAACAAGCTGTAGATGGAAATCATGAAATAATTCACAGTGAGACAAAGGAATAAACAATTCAGATGAAGAACTGAAATCAGAAATCAGATCTGAGACAGGTTTCAAATGCCCTGTCTGTCAGGCTATATTCTTGAGTTAGATCCTTGACACAAATTAAACACTTCTGCCTTACACCATCTGAATCAGACCTAGAGTAACACATAGTACCTGTAACCTCTCCTCGAGGGTGAACATGCTGCAGCAATCAAGGGACCTTCAGTAACAGGAAGCTCACAGTCCCTCAGGAGGGTCTGCGAGCCTCCAGGAGGAGGGTGGTGTAGCCTTGGGTGAATTATTGTGTATTTTCTTTAGCATGTGCATCTGTAAGAATATATTTAAGCCTCCTGTTTATTCGCTTAGTCAGGCAAGGCTTAACAGAGAGCAGTGGAGGGATGAACACCAGACATGTTCAAACCCAGTCCAACATAGGAACAGGTTGAGTTTACAAAATCTCTCCTAAGCAGCTGAAAGAAGTTAAAGAAGGCACCTGAAAAGAGCAAGCCCCAACCAAAATAACCCTTGTGGGTATTTTGCTGTGTATATCAGAGCAAACCTCAAATGACACCCTGTAAATAAATCGTCAGTGCTGACCAGCAAAAGTATGTACATCAAAAGTCAATCCCTTGTCCATGGAATCACGTAACACAGTCAGTCTCGACAGAGTTTAACTTTTCTGCCCTCTTATAACCCAAAACAAATTTACTGTGCAAGAGTGATTCAGTTCCAACATACCCCATATGCTGGGTTATCAGCCAGATACTGGCAGCTCCCACTAAATGTTCTTTTTCTTTCCAGTATGCACATGGTTCTGCAAAAACACATTTAAAGCATTTCCAATTCCAAGTTAAACCCACAAATACAGGGAAATTGTGAGTTAAACTCATAGCTAGTAACAGTTGTCTTATCACATGGTTAAAGAGATTCAGCCTTTTATGGTCCTTTGATCACAATGCTCTCACCACAGTGCCCAAGTCTTGGGAGACAGATGCAGGGACAGTGAGAAGGAAGACCTTAGGCCCACTGTAGGAGAGGATCAGGTTCAAGATCATATTAAGAACCAGTATGTACAAAAGTCCATGGGATCTGATGAAATACATGCTGATGTGTGGCTTTGAAAAGGAATGTGATGCGCATCACCCCAAGCTGTGAGGAAGCAGAGCTGCCCTGCTCCAGACTGCCCTATCCCCAGCCCAGCATCCCAGCACCCTGCCTCCCCCTGACCAGTGCTGGTCCATGACCATCTCTCACACCACCTTTCTCTCTGCAGTAGGGAGAAGGAGCCCAGCCCAGTCACTGCTGGCTCCTTCACAAAGAAGCAGTGACATGAGGCAGGCAGCAGCCTCTGTGCTCTGGTGGGCAAGGAGAAGGTCTCGGTCCTGCCCCAGAAGAACCACCACCTTCTTGCTGCGGAGGCCTCAGTGTCCCTGGAGGGGCAGGAGGTGGCAAGTCCCAGCAGTGACCAGGCCTTGGAGAACTGGCTTTTGTCACCCCCCATGTGCTCACCTGGACTGGGAGCCCACCTCTGCACCAAGGAGGGAAAAGAAGAGAAGAGGAGGAGGAGGGAGGAGAGGTAAGAGCTCTGCCTGGAGCCGCTGCCATACATGAGCCCTGTGCCCCTCTGCTCTGCCTGGAGTCAGGCTCCCTGGGCTGCGGTGGGTGCCACTTTTCTTCCTGCAGGTGGGATAAGCATTGCCATGAGGCCAGCCCAACCTCTGGCTTGCTGTGGCTGGTTTCACCCCTCCCGAGGGCTGTGCTGCAGTGGGGGTGCCCCTGCATCCTGTTGCCCTTTGGGGAAAATGCCAAGTCATGCCAGCTCTGCTCTGGCTGGAGTGAGCTCAGCCTAGCTGCGCTCCCCAGCCCCAGGGAGGCTGAGATGGAGCCCTGGAGGACAAAGAACAGGCAGAGAGTGGAGGCTGGGGTGCCCAGCACTGCAAACACAAGTGGAGGGGAAGTGCCAGCATTCCAGCTGTAGGAGAGCCAGCTCCAACATCATCCACACTGCGGGTATGACCCTGTGCCTCCATCCTGGTGCATGGCAGGGGGGAGCCGGTGGCTCATCTACCTGGATGGCCCCTTGGAGCACTGGTGCGCAGTTCCTGCTGCTTGCTGGTCCATGTAGCTGCCTGGTGATGCTCATCTTCCTCCTCCTGCTCTTGCCTGGGCTCTGCAGGCCAGCGTGCTGCTTGTGCAGATGCCAAAGCACTCTGCGCCCTCAGGACCTTGTTAGTCCGGATAGTGTCTTCTGAGCCATGATATCTGCCTTGGTGGATGAGCCTCTGCCTTGTGCTCACCTTGCCTGTTTCCGCAGTGGCAGTGGACAGCCAGACTGGAGATGGGTACAGGAGCTGCCCTGCTGCCCAGAGGCCTGCGCCTGCCCGTGGGGCTGGCACAGAATTCATGGGCCAGCCAGAGTCCACAGTGGTGGACCAGCTGCCTGGGGACTCCTTGGATAAGGCTTATGGCAGCTGCCTGGCAGGCGCTAACACAGCTTCTTTCCTTGCAGCCTGAATCCTCCAGCCAAGCGGGAGGAGCAGCCCTGGTCATGGAGCCCTGTGCTGGAAGCTGCTGCAGAGGGAAGAGGACACCAATTCCCACGTCTCCATGCTCGATGTCCCTGCTTTCTGCTGTGAGGGAGCTGAGAAGGAATGTGCCTTGTCCAGGAACTCTCAGCAGCTTTCCTGGGCCTGCACTTGGGGCTGGAGCAGCTGCTTCTCCCACTCAGCCTGGAGCCCAGTTGAGGGGAGCACCTGCAATGTGCCTTAGGCCCATCTCCACATCCGGGGCTTCTCCTCCCACTCCTGTCCCACCTTTTCCCCCCTTCCACACCTCCTCACAGCAGCGAATGCTTGGGGTGGTGTCATGGGTTTAGCAGCAGCAGTCATTTTTCTTTAAGCAGTAGCTGGTGTAGCACTGTGTTTTGGATTTT
>JASSUY010006156.1:0-11207 GCA_032466535.1 Forpus xanthops | reverse complement strand
GACACCAGAACTGCACACAGTACTCCAAGTGAGGTCTCATGAGGGCAGAGTAGAGGGGCAGGATAACCTCCCTCGACCTGCTGGTCACTTTCAGCCCCAAGTATAGACAAACAAGAAGTTTTACTCTGGCAAATTGCAGGCTCAGCTGCCTATGAAAAAGGCTTGTGAGCTACACCTACATGGAGTGGCTTTTATCCAGATAGCCAAGGTGCATACACGGCTGTATATGTGTATGGGGAGGCAAATGACCCAGAATCAGACACAGGAGCAGAATCAATAGTGGCAATCCAAGGATTTAAGTTTAAGCCAAGCTTGGGTTAACACCATTCAGAGCAAAGAGAGAAAAGTGTGGAGGAAGTAAATTTGAGGTACAGAGTTATCTGCAAGTATTGAGATTTTTTACTTTTCTTGCTGCCTTAGCCAGGGAGGAATGGGAAGGAGGGGCGGGGGTGAAGAAGTTAAGGGAGGTAGGGCAGTAGCTGCTGCTGGGAGCTTTCAGCCTTAGTTCCAGCTGTTCTTGCCATGTGACACTTATGATTGGCAGTAGTAGCAGTAACAGGAGTGACTCTTCAAGGCCCCATTGTAGTAAAATTTTAAGGCTATGGTTGTTTGTCTCCTCCAGCAGTCTGGAAATTACTTACTTTGCCTATGGGTAGAGTAATTCCTAAGAAGAAGGACCCTTGGATGTATAGAGTGTGGAACCTATATTGTCTTAATGCTTGTTACATGTGATCACATGAGGTCAAATTTTAATATGCACAACTGTAAAATAACACAATAAAAATTAGACAGGGTCAAAAAGAGAACCTACAAGCATGATCAGAAGAGATGGAAAAAGTGTTTTCCACTCTGAAAAGAAATTCAGTCTACTTCTTTCATTAAACAAGAAATTAAGTTAGCATGAGATGGAGGCTGCTTCTAGGCCACCACGTTCTGCAGTTATGGCTGGACCTGTATTCCATGAAGTTGTCTCATCTTTTTAAAATCCTTTTTTAATTTCTGCCTTCTTGATGTTCTATGGCAATGAGTTCCACACTGTACCTGATTATTGTGTAAAAATGTATTTTTATTCACTCTAAGCCTTTTATCTGATAAATACATAGATGCCCTCTGATTCCAAGGTGGTAAGAAATGAAGAGTAATCCACTTCTGTTAATAGTCTTCATATTATTAGTGATTTTAAAGCTGCCTATTATATCTTCTCTCAGTTCCTGCCCAAGCTGAAGGCTCATAGTCTAACTGGTCTTTCATCAAATCATAGATAGAAACAGTTCCATATAAGTGCTCTTCCCTCAAAATCTTGCCCACTTTCTAATTTTGCTCAGTCTTCTGCTGTCATTGGATGGATTGATCTTGATGATATTTTCTAAATTTTTCTCTTTTCCTTCTGGCTGTCCCTACTCCCCCCTCCCCCCCCCCCCCATGTTAATATTTGTGTTTTGACTGCTGCTAATCAGGGAACTAATGATTTCAGAGAAGCTTTCTAACAGGCTCATGTCCATATTTACGAATGTTAAAGTATGTGTAACATTGGGTTACATTTGCTGCCCAGTTACTCAGACATTCAGTTTCATATGGATTTTTTGCAGTCAAGTTCATTCTCTGTGACCCTCTGTAACACTGAGTCAAGAGTCACAAAGAGGTCAGGAATAAAAGAATTAATTTGTTAAACGAATTCCAGCCAAAATCTTATACATGTGTGTCTATGCATGTGTGTGGCTGCTCGTATGCTTTACAAAGGATGAGGATGAAGTTCAGGATTGTTTTCAAAGAAGCCTGTTTTTAAGTCAGAAACAGGACTGATCATGGCTTGCTCTTAGCGATAAGCAGCATGTTTCTGAATAATCCTGGTATTCTGCTGGAGTATATGAGATCACAAGAAATACATTGAAAAGTGAGGGGAGGATCTGTTGCTGTTGCAAAAGAACTGCAAGGCTGGGGGGTACATAAAAAACAAGATGTAAAAAAGCAGCTCCTTCTAGCATCCTTCAGATGATTTGTGCACTTTATTTCTTCAGGCCTGAGTCTGTAGATACTCACCAGCTTTCTCCCAGTCTTCTGGGATTATCATTCATATTGAACGACTTCCTTCTGGTGAAGGCAGATATGATAGACTCTAGACATCTATGTTGTCCAAATCAGTCAACAAACAGCCTGGAACAGACGTTATCTGGAGGTGATGTATGGACTCTGAAACGTAGAGATGTGCCCTGTGAAGATCTTGGATCTTTATGGTTGGACAGAAGCGCTGCAATGTAAATTTGTGAACAGGCAGGCTGTAAAGTAATACTCTTAAAAGAAGGGAAAAGTATAGCTTTTTCTTCTCTCCTTTTCTGTTGTTGCTCCATTTATTGCCAACATTTTGGAAAACAGTTTTAGATTATTACTTGGATTTTTAAATCGGTCCGTTGTTTTCAACGACATTCATTACTTAATACTATTTGCTGTGCTGCCATCTAGTGTTTACAGGTGCTGCTTTAGTTTTGAGCTCTTGATCTTTTTTTTTTTCTTTTCGCTTTTTAAAGTTCTCTTTCCCATGAAACAGCACTGAATGTACAAACCAAGCCTTCCTCTTAGTTTGAAAAAGACAAGTGCAACTTCTCCCGAGTATCCACTGCAGAGAATTTGAGAGACACACAATGAAGAGATGATCTTCATGTAGGAAGAAGATCAAAGACACCCTTTCACACATGAATGTAGTTAATAGGGGATGGATGATCCCTACAATCCTGAAGTACAGCTGTTATTATGAAAAGCTGGTTTTGTCTGTTTGCTTTGCAGAATTCTTCAATTTAATGTCTATTGACATCCATTTGATGGGCAAAGAAACATTATGGGTACTTAAAAAAGCAAGCACAACTGTGCTCAATGACTTTTTTGTGTGTAGCAGGTATGATAAAAACCACAGTTCAAACTACTCTCTGAAGTTAAACAGAGTTCCAGAGAAGAAATCATAGCAGGGATGTATAGCATATAACATACAGCAGAGTGCAGTGTTAATGCAGTTTCCATTGTGGTCTGTTCTGTTTCCAGGCTTTAATGTTGTTATGGTTCTGGATAGGCAAATGGAGTAAGGAAAAGAATGAAAACTAGCCTGATCTGTTCCCCATCTCCAGAGCCAAAAGTTTCGGGATGCCTGTGAAGGTTGTATGTAGGTACTTGTAAAACCCAGAAAATCCTGCTGAACTATCTCTTTAAAATTTAACAATACATCAGGGTCTAGCTGCAGTTTACACCCCCCTGGCCCCCTGCAGAACTATAAAATCTTGGATTGTGTGAGATTTGTCCTGCCTCCTTCCTGAGGGGTCGGCAGCGTTTACAGGAAGGAAAGGTGGAGTCCATATGCGTTGCAGGGTTTTATAGTCCCTCTGCACTTGCTGGGGCCAGCCCAGGTTTGGAAGGTGCCCTTGAGTATTGCTAAACTTTCAGTGAAAAGTCTGTGAAGCTAATGGGAGGATTGGTGGCTACTGCCTGTTTTGTTGGAATGTAGGAAAGGCCTAGTTCAAGCTGCCATGTTGTTGGAGGGGACCTTGTTGGAGGTCTGGCCACCTTCTTACTCAGGGGAGAATAAAGGGGGAAAGTGTTTTATTTCTAGTGAAAACTTCAACAGTGTTCTTGCCATGTTCAATGCTTCAGTGGTGATTTGAGTGCATTGTCTACTCTACTGGCAACACGCTCCTTCATGCTTTATCTGCACTTTGTGCACTGACTCCTTATGCATGTGATTATTTCTGCCTGGTAGATCTGAGCCTACGTTATTTTTACATGATGGCTGAAAACACAGGGGAAGACCCAGGCACAGAGGGCTAAAAAGACAGGTTTGTATCTGTACAATACCTTGTTTGTATTTCTCTGATCACAGGTAAATTGCATTTAGAGAGCAGATGTAGTTTTGATACTTTAAAATAGTGTTGCTTTTTATGCCCTCCCTATTTCAAAAAAAACAACAAGAAAGGAATGGCTACATAAAATAAATATTCTTGCTTATATGCTATAGTTACTTCAGACATGCGTTTATCTTATTATGCTTTAAAAATTGAAGAAAACATTCTAAAGTAGGAAAAGTAACGAGAGCAGTGAAAGACAAGACAATAATCAAGTCTTTCTCTACAGTCTGTACAAGTAGTTTGTACATCTGCTAAGGTGGTGGGCAGGAATAAATAAGACTTAGGCAGAAAATGAATAATACGATTATAACAGTTTCTTATTTGTCAATATTTGCATTTTTGAATAGTTAAGACCCACCACCCCTACCCTCAGGACCTGACTTCTGCTGCATGTGAACTTTTCAAATCTAAAGGAAAGGAAACATCTGGTGTCTCATCTGGCCAAAAGGGCCATATGCATTGCATTGCAATAAGTCACGGCAATACATTTGAAGTTTTTATTGCATATATGAATAATGTATACTGCTTTGTCTATATATTTGTCATTATAATTTTCCTGCTATAATTAGCCCACAAATCATGCTGTAGAAATATATGGTTGACTGAATTAGTCAGGTGCCCTACTAGTAGTTTGGCATTTGAACGTGAGAGTTGAAGATGGCTGTTTGGAAAGGTAGAAATTAGGAATTGCTAGTGTGTCTCAGAAGATAGATAGAAATGTATCTCTTAATGTTTTTTTTGCATATCATCTGTATTCTTTACTGTGGAACTATGTAACTTTTATGTCATTTCTAATGTTTAAAGTACCTCATCCATTGTTACTTGTCTAGAATAGGTCAGAGGCAGATTTACCCTTAATAATCTTGAGGATGTAGAATACTACTGAGACCTGGGAAACTCTTCTTATTTCTCTTTGTACTTCCATGGAAATCCAAAATCTGGCCCAACAAACTCACTTTTCTGAGTAAGGGCTGATTTGTGTGTGTTAATGAAACATTGGGCGCATAAAAATTGCAAGGCGCTGATATGTATGCATCTCTGTTTGGGGGACTGAAAATAAGGTTAAGCAGTGTGAGGCACAATTTTAGCAGATTGTGGAATGTATGTATGTGGAATATGTATGGAATAGTCTAGAGTAAGCATTTTCTGTTAAAAAAATAATAATGACAGGCCTACTGACAATATTTATGGCAATACAAAAGTCATGAGGTCCAGGCCTTTGGGCACCTGCCCTCCAGCTGAGCTGGTTGGACACTTGGATAAATATACAGCTTTTTTGTAAAAGCAGCCTGTGTTACATGGCCAGTAAAGCATATTCTCTGTGACCAGAAGGTCCACGAAGATAATTTTATAATTAATGAAAATCTAGGTGCTAGAACATCAAAGTGACAGCAAAATCTTGAGGTGGTTTTTACTGGCGCAGACAGATGCAGCCAAGTCTTTCATATGCCAAAGTCATAATTAATCACCAAAGCACTACCACTTCATTGTATTTAAGAATTTTTATTTATTTAGGATTTTTCTTGAAAGTGAAATAAAGTATTTTGTATATTTTTGCACTATTCGACAGCAATCTCACAAAACAGTCACATTCAACCTCTATTTATAAGGCTTGCAGAGGTTTGTCAGATCAAGACAGCTAAAGTAAACATGACAAATGTCATTTTGTAGTGCTTAATACCGTTAATCCTTAAAGCATAGAACCAGGAAACCCTTATTCGTACTGGTATTTGAAACCTGTAAGCAATCTTATGTTTCTAATGCTGATTTTCTTTTTATTCCACAAAGAAAACAGTATCAAGGCATTTTTCCTGGAATATTACTTGAGGCTATTCAGAAAAAAAAAAAACCCACAACAGGAAATTTAGCTCTTTAGCCCTAATAATGGTCTCTTTATTGAATGGAGACTTGTTTTTTTTGTTAAACAGATTTTCTTACGAAAGGGTTAGAAGTGAACAAACGACAAGTTCAAGCTCATCTGATTTCTTTTGATTTATGTTGACCTTGAAAGAGAGAGAGGTCATGCTGTTGGCAGGCAATAAGAACTAATCTGTTACTAAGTGAGTAATTAAAAGTGAGGCCTTATATATTTTTGTAATGAGTTGACAGCAATTCCACCCCCATGTCATATGGCTGCTCTAATCAACATGGTCATTGCATTTAGTGCCAAATGAGAAGTTTACAAGAAGTCAGATGACAAACTCCAAAATGTGCAGTTCTTTCAGATGTGCAAATGAATAGAGTGACTACATTGCAGATGAGGAAAAACCCCAATAAAAATTAATGTCAAGCTGATGTGTACAATTATGAATTTTACGTTTTTCTAATGAATTGGAGTGGATGCCTATATTCAGCTGAAACAAAAAAAATATCTGAATTTTGGCAGCTTAGGCATTGTAGGGTTCTACTGTTTAACTGGTATGTCTTAAGACTGTTCTGACATCAGACATGACAGCATTGACTTCCATATCACCATATAACCCAAAGAACATTTAGTTTTTCAGGACACATTAAGAAGTCTTTTTTTGTGTGTTCAGAATAACTTCCTAAATTGATTCAGGTCCTGGATATTCTGGCAAAGTAGCTTGGCCCCAGTCCAGCAAAATTCAACAGCTGTATCTTCACTGTCTTTTAAAAGTGGCCTGAAGGCTGGGCTTGAGGCCAAATTCCCTGATCACCAATAAGTTTCACTGATAGGAACTCATTGAAGTCAGGCTTGGACACAACTGGGAAGAGAACCTCAGGTTTGTTCTTTTTGTTTCCCATCTGGTCCTGTAAAGACATTATAGAGTGCTGTTGGACAGGCAGGGTGTTCTAGGGAGTGGACAGGGCAAAGTCATGGATGAAATGTCCCATGGAAGGATTCTACCAGTGCCTGCTGTTTGAACAGGTAGGATTTGCAGGCAGTTGTGATTGTTGTAGGAACAAAATACACTGATAGAGCATCTTGAGTCTTTGGACTTTGTCAGAATCACTTGTCTAAGTGTGGATGCTACCTTGAACACGTGCTTAATTATTTTCTTTTTCTTTTTAATATAGCAGGACTTCCATGCATAATATGCTCCGATCTTTCACATATCTGCCAAAATATTTTTCCAAATTTGGGCAACCCCTGGTGAGAGTGAGCTTCTAGAATTGTAGGTTTCTGTGAAAAGGAGCTAGTGTAACCTCCTCTGGTGACTACTGGCCTGTGCTAGAGGTAGATAATGACAGTACTTAGCAGTTGCGCTGAAAGCATATCCATTTTTTCCAGCTTTATCACTTGGTTTAATTAAGGTATTTACAATAGTTTTGCCTTACCAAAACTAGGGAAGTATCAGCTATCCCAGAGAAATGATAAAAAAAATCTTTCACTTTCCGTCCTTTGGAAGTCTATTTTATATTTTTCAGACACCTGTCCTCTCTTATTTAAGAAACCACTTAAATGGAAAACTTCATAGTGAAGACATAACTATGTTAACTATGAGGAGTTTTTTAACATTACTGTCAAATTTGGAGTTAGATGTGCCTGTCTTTCAAAATAATGGGAACACTAGTCCTGTTCACAGATTTGTCATTGGGTTTGACTAAAACATAACTGTGTGTCTCACTTGGGTCATTTACTTTTGATTTGTGTTTCCTACACTTCTATTAACAAGGTTCCAACCTATGTTTGTATGCAAATTCTATTTTAAGGTTTTATATACATAATCACCCAGCTCACAGCTTGTTCTCATGTTGCTTATAGCAATATGAGATAAAAACACTTGAATATAAAATCTAATACTGCTTGAGGTGGGATTAGCCAAGTATCTTTGCCCATCCATCAGCAAAAGTCAGGATCAGTTCTTTGCCTAATTTCCTTAGATTACTAAGCAGCTTCTACTATAAAACACCAGAACTACAAGTGCCTATAAAGCACTTTTCTCATTATCCAGTCATTGTTCATTTTGGCTGTAAGTCCTGTTATGTGTGATAAAATCTACAGAAATATTTGAGATCAGTGCAATTGGCATTGCAGTCAGGCAAAAGATATTTCCTGCAAGTGGCAACAGTGCGATTGCATATCTCAGCCAGTATTAGCTTGGGTTCGAAACTATTGTGAAACAAGCTGGAACTGTTTGTGAATGAGTGATTCTGCTTAACAGATGGTTATATGTAATGGCAGCCAAGAGGCCATGTTTGAGCATTGTGTGTTTGTGGGGGCATGAGTTGTTGCCAGAAATGTCTATAAAGAATCTGCCCTAAGCTTTCTGGTCTAAGATTAAGCAGATATGTCATTTCTAATCCACTTTTTTGGAATAAACTTCTGTAGTATTAAAAGAAAATAATTCTGCAGCTGTTTCTGCACCTCCCCCCCCCCAAAAAAAAAAGTCCAAAAGAAGAACCCATCAATGTGCATCAGTTAATTTGAAAAGGTTGGTTTCTTAGAACTAAATTTTTGTACTTCCTATTGAGACTTTTGGACAACAACCAGCTTTCTGCTGAGAAGGTTGGCAGGGCACAGGAGTCAGATAAACAACAGTCTGCTGCCTTCTATGCCGCAACTCCATGTGTAGTGTTCCTGCTGCATAAAGCCATTAGTGACTAGTTTACAGAAAACATAGGGTTTTGTTTCATAGCTTTTATTTGTTGTTCCATTTCCTGTTCCATTCCTGTTTAACCTCTGTTCTTTCTAGTTCAGACATAGTATCAAAGTGAATCTGGAAATGAACTTCATATGGATAAGAATGAATTGTACATGCTATATCCAATATCACTTTTTTAAAAAAATAAACCTTATAATTATTTTTTAATAAACAGAATGGTTTTTATTAATCTTCTAAGTTTTAATAACAGTAAGTTTCCCCTTCCTTCTTCCAATATTTTTATTCCAACAAAACCATCCTGAAAATTAATCAGGAGCTGCACATTTTGTTACAAAGTCTTTTGGGGACAAGTTGCCTTTGAACCACATAGGTAAAGCCTGTAATGAATAGGGGAACTCAATGTTTTGATTATCACTGAAAATGTTTTCCCAATATAAAAATTTATATAAATACTATACCTCAATGTTTGGATGACTGTCTACAGTATCAGAAAATCACCACTGAGTTTCAATATTGTAGCGAAATACATAGGAGGGTGCTCTCTGAAGGTGATCAGAAGGACATGTGGCTACATTTCACAACTAAAATCTTCTTGAGGTGTTCCTGTTTTCCAAAGCTGAATTAAATGTGTTTGTAACTTGGTGTTACAGTTTTCTGAATCTGTTCATGGTTTTAGGAGTTACCATACCAGCTCAGACTTTGAGTCTAGGAGGATGGATCTGAGAGTCCTATGAAGCCTGATGTTTCAGAGAAGAAGGAGAACACCCTTCAGTGGGCAGAAATGACACCATCAACACTGTCACTAGACTTTATTTTATCTAACCTTACCACTTTAGAGATTGCTTAAGGCCCAATACACATTTTCTGATATGCTCTCCATGCATTTTTTTAGTTTTATAGTAGGGAATTGTTGATACCTACATAAATATATAGCTGCTTTTTCATCTAACTCCAAATTACTCATTGTGTACATATGCATTCCATTCAACTGTTTAAATGTCCCAGCTGTAAATTTATTATTTGTTTTTTTTTGTTTATTTTACTGAAATACTTTTTCTTGTGTCGCAAAACATGACACAAAGACCCCAGATATCTGATACTTTATTATGTTTTTATTGTTCATCTCTTTTTGAAGGTAAAGCAATCCCTCTTTTCTAGCTCTTTTCATAGGTTTTCCAGACCAAAGATTGTTGCTCATTATTGCTCTTTCCCCTCTACTTTTAAATTTCCATATGTGAATCTCTGTCCTTTTCCTTTTAACCTATTTGTTCTGCAGGATCCTTTGAGCTGAATGTTCAACATATCTAGGATGCAACCTTGTTCTACTTTCCTATAAAGATTGCCTACTTTGCCACATTCCTTGTGCAAAATAACATCTTTGTTACTTCTTGTCTGCAATTAGTTTTATTGCATACAGTGAATCAAAGCCCTTTTCTCAGGGTTATTTTGAATTTATAAACCTGTATATACAAAGAGTTCAAATATAAAAAATCTCTGTTTTTATTTCAGAGCATATTACATGTGCATATTGAAAGTGAAAAGACTTTTCTTTCATGTTGTTAGAAAGTTTAGTATTTTCAAGGCAAAAGATGAAGGTTGAACTTTGGTGTGGCAAGCTAATACAGTCAATAAAGTGATGGGAGGATGGGTGTGATGCATTTATGGTAGATTACTCTGTTCCTAGGATGTGCTGCAGCATGTTGTGCAGTTGGAGCTTCTAAATAAACCTGTGGCTTTGTACTAAATATAGAGTACTGGAAAGACAGTCAGCTTACGCAGCATTGGAAGATATGGCTCTTTATGGTGAATTCACTGCTTACTGATGTCTATCATTAACTTTCTGCAGACTGAAGAAGTCACGCTACCTCAACTGCTAGTCTTTCTCAGGTATTTGAATAGTAGTTCACATTGAGCTATATATGCTGAATCCTGTGTCTTTTCATAGGGGGAGATAAAACCTCATTGTCATTAAAACATCATTTACATTTCCTGGTCTTGCATCCAGATTGTGCTCTATGTGAGATATAATATCACTCAAGTGATTCTGAATATGGTCCTGTGTAAACTTTCTTAAAAGCTCTCTTAGAAATGAAAGGTGTGGACCATCTCATGAAAGAATATTTTCTTCTGTGTTTCTTTGGCTGTTGTACATATGAAGGATGAAGGACATCAGTATTTTTTGACAGTTTTGTTGACTGTTTCAAGACCTGACTATAACTAGACTCCTTACTTTGTATTTTTAGGTGAGGAAGGGGATGGGTTGGATTCACAGTGCTTGCATTAAGATTTTATCATATTGCTACATGCAGCTGCATAAGCAATTGAGATCCATTACGTGCTATCTTCTTGTGAGTGTCATAGGCAGAGTGCTTGACAGCTTCATGGGAGGCTGATGGGACAGTTTCTTTGTTGTGTGCTCCAAACTTAATTCCACGTTTTGAGGAATTAATTGTATTTTTTTGTGTCTGTCTCAGCTCTTGTTCTCTGCCATTAACACTTGAATATAATCCTTTGTCTTCAGCTGACAAACACTTTCGTGGCTGATGAAAACGAAGGGAGAATGTGGAAGCCAGTTTGTGTAGCTAATACAGAATAATCATAGAATCATAGGATAGTTAGGGTTGGAAAGGACCTTAAGATCATCTAGCTCCACCCCACCTGCTATGGGCAAGGGTTACCTCCCACTAAACCATGCCACCCAAGGCTATGTCCAACCTGGCCTTGAACACCGCCAGCGATGGAGCATTCACAA
>JASSUY010006155.1:18349-114112 GCA_032466535.1 Forpus xanthops | reverse complement strand
ACCTGTTGCTGACTATTGCATTCTTCCCCATCAAGTCGACCTAGTTCGCCTGTTAACAGAAGGCTTTGTTTCATGACCTCGCTCCATGAGCCAACTATCGATAAGGCTCTCCACACAATGGGTCATGTATTAAATCTAGTATTGAGAAAGAGGGAAATCAGGTTTGTATCCAAAGTATTTCCTGCTTTGCACTTACTTGGAAGAAAGGACCCGTTGAAGCCAGAACTGTCAATGTACGGTACCTTATACCTTCTAATGTGTCTCAACTTGATTCTTACACAAAAGGAGAGAGGCTTTTCAAAAAAAAAAAAAAAAATCCTGTTTTGAGGCTGGTGCTCACCTTCCAGTAAAAGGGTTATGAGATAATTTTGCAGCCGTGGCCCTACCAGTTATTTTAGGTTTATTTAAAAGGCACGTTTGGTTAACCGCAAACCTGTGACTTTTTTCAGTGATGAACTGTGCAAACCAACCACATGTATTCTGAAGTGCATCTCACTGGCATGGATGTTGTTCTCAAAGTCCAGTATTGCAGAGGTCCTCAAGTTCAGTGCCAAAATGGTCTAGACAAATACTGTTCCTTATGCTGTCTGAGTTTCATTGGATGGAACTATGATATTCAGTGGAACCTGAAATGCAGGCTGATCAAAACTAGTTCAGATTACTTAGTATGGTGCATCAGGAGCTAACTAGGGTAAATTGTTAGAATAGGCTTTCAAGAGATAATCCTGTAACACTGGGGAGTTGTAGGTTATTTATAATGGAACTGTGGAAGACTTCAAAACAAAAGTATAAAAACATTTTGTATACCAAGAATTATTTGTAAAGAGATCATTGCCTCCACTGGGAAAAATAAGAGTTCATGAGTTGATAATGCTTTAGTGCATTTTCTCTGCTGCTGTTGGTAACTCCTGTTTTTGTTGTCTCTGCTTAATCACTGGTAGGGTAGATAGTTCTGTCACATTCAGGAGGAAAGTAGGTGTAGTACCTATAGGAAAGCATACTTAAATTTTATCAGATTTAGTGCTTGTTTTTATGGTCACTTGTAAAAGATGCTAATGTATCTTAAGATCTTCCGAAGAGCATTTCTTCAAATGACTTGGAAGATACTGGTTTAGGGAGGATGTTGGTCCTGTTTAATTAATTACAGTTAGGATGTTTTCTTGTCTGAGTTTCAGCTGCTGTACACATTTTTAATACTCATACTTCCCTTTTCCCACTTTTACAAAAACAGAAGTTACCTTCTACTTCTTCAGTGTACTGAGAAAATAAATTTTATAGGAGGACCCTGAGACCACCATCTTAATTCCTTTAAAAGGCAAAATTAAGGTAGGGTTTAGGCTTTTCCAGTACAATAAATATTGGCCCAGAGACAGCAAATGTTTATTCTGTTCAACATTGAGCTGCTGTTTGCATTTCAGTGGAAAGAGGAAACAGCTGGGGCAGAAGAGCAAGGGAGCAGTCATTAGTTTCCTTCACATTTCTGGATTACAAATTATGACGGGGGACGGGACACATTGTCACAAACCCTCCCTCTAACTGAGATGTTCTGGTGACAGACAGCAGGTGCTTACATCTTCAGTGTGATGGCAACAAGATTCGGTAGTGGTTTATGTAGTTTCTTGACCTGTAGTTTAGACTCATATGTGCAGAGTATAATAGCAGAAGATGAATTAATTTCATTTGTGGGGTGACTAAATAACTCCACTAGTCAAAATGCTGAAGTTAATGGTTCAGTTGTCTACTTTGCTGTCATGCTCCTTTTTTTTTTCCTTCTGTAATGTTTGTTCTGCACAACTTAGCCCATAGAAGATTGTCTTTGCAGTTAGGGAGCTTCTCTTGTAAATAGCCACCATGTGGGAATGCATCCCTTCCTGTACGCAAAGGTGTTGCTGCAGTTCTCTGCCCTGCACAGCCATTTTAATCTGAATGGAAAATCTGTCTAGGGACCAGAGTACAGTAATTAGCAGTCTCTTCAGATTGTGAGAGCAGAATTACCATTGTAATGGTTTTGCTGGAGGATAAAAGGATTGAATTTGGGTCTGCCTTCCTGCCAAACTAAATGAGTTACCATGGGAATTTTCAAATATAAGAGGCGTTTACTTAAAGCAATTTGCCGGGTTTGAATAAACTCATAAATTATGGGCTTTAGAGGAG
The DNA here is from genome assembly GCA_032466535.1 of Forpus xanthops. NCBI lineage: Eukaryota > Metazoa > Chordata > Aves > Psittaciformes > Psittacidae > Forpus > Forpus xanthops. The sequence continues at coordinate 111,958 of JASSUY010006155.1, read as the reverse complement.
AGATCCCTGTTTCTCTGGCATAGGCTGAACAGCAAAGAAGGCTGTTAGAAAGCTGCTTACATTCTTAATGAGAATAAGTTGATCCATGCTCTCGTGCAGACTATCAGCTTATTAAGGCTAAACTGTTTCTGCTAAATACAGTACAGTAAGCACATTTTGAGAGTCAGAGTTTGCAACAAATCCCTGGAGAAAAAAACAAAATCTGATTGCTCTAAACATAAATTGAATTTCCTTTGCTAGATTAGATCTATTTTGAAGTAATGCTATTAAAAATGGCTCTCTGTATTGTTTCAATAAACATTAACCTACTATTGATTTCAGCTTTCCTCTGTGCATGTAGTATTTATTACAGCACTTGTCAAATCTGCTTCTGAAAGGGGAGGAGGATGTTGAAGGTTTCTTCTGAAAACACATAAAGTGCTATGGCCCTTCGAACTGTTTTTTTCAGGTCACATGTAAATGTTTTCCCAGCTCAAGCCTGCCTTCTCTCAGAAGGGAGTTGGGCTTTGACCTGTTGACTTCTTTGTCAGCACCAATGCTATTGAAATGTGAGAAGATGGACTTGGTGCTTTCACAAATGTCTCAAGTGATGAACATCACTTATGCTTGTTTAACCTTCAGTTGTGCTCAACACGTCAGCTGTAGTAGTAAGATCTGATGACCAGTGTTTTGCACTGCTTATTGGGAAGCACATACTAATGTTTTTCTAGTCACTTAGATTTGATAATTTACAGAAAGAAATATGGAAACTGATACATGCTTGAGTACTTTTATAGTAGATTTGAAAAAATACATACTCAAGGACATGGCATGGTTGGAATAATATGGATATTTTTCCCCAAAATAATTTAAATTGCTATATATAGCTTAAGGCTTAAATGTTTCCTTGTGATCCCTTTTAGTATGTATCTCAAATTTTTACTCATCATAACTATAAGGATATGGTGGAGGAACTAATTAAAAAGAGAGCAGTACTGCTGTAATGGCAGTAATTTAGACTTTTGTTTAAAGCAGTAAAAATATGCTTAGAAATCCTTGATACAGTCTTACATCACTAGCAGGAATCCTGTAAATTAGCAAAGGAAAATAGTAAATTTGTGCTGGTGGTTCAGTGGTTGAACAGCTGCTAAGTTCTAACAAATTCCTGAACTGTTACTAATGATGCAGCTGAAACTGTTTGGTAGCCTCAGGGTACTATTTCTGTGAAACTTTAGAACTATCTCCAAAGAAATTAGATGAAGAGCAGCATTTACTGTTACTGATACTTGGAATTTTAGCTGTTCATTTGAAGTTACTTCAAGAAGTATTGGTTCCTCATATTAATTATTTGTGCTCTACAGTGTGTGTACTTAAAATTGCCAGCAGATTGATTTTATCAGACCTGATCCCAACCCCCATACTTTCTAGTAGAACTTTCTAGTATGGGGGTCTACTTTCTAGCAAAATGAAAAGGTATTGAGGGTTTCTGAAGTGGCTTGTAAAACTGAAACTAAAAATACTTCTGCAGTCTATATCACAAGAGGGATGCTAAATGATGAGAGGACATTAACAGCATTTAAAAACAACAAAAAAAAAAAAGAAAGTATAGAAAAGGCAGTGCTGGAGAGGATTTTGGCGGTTACTGGATTTAACTGAGTGCATCTCACTTAGTTTCATTGTACCAGTAGCTTACAGCAGTTCTGCAAATGGGTACTATTTTCAGAAACTGGGCAGTAAAAAAATACGGGCTTATTGTATGAGGGTGTTCAAATTTGTGCTCCAGGATTTTTTTCCTGCATTTTGGAGTTTCAGTTCATAGGTTTGGGGGCTTAATTGAGATCTATCTTAATTCAAGTCTTGTGCCCTTTTCCTCTCCTCCCCTGTATATGATTTACACAGCTGAGATGGAAAAAAGTGACAAGAGGAGTACAGGCAGCTTAACTGCTTTTTCTGTCAGGTCAGATGCTGGGATAGGGATATTTGATAATTACTGATAAGTGAATCTGAGCTACATAGTATGATCTTAGTTTTGCAATATGTGAGGGAAAAGTGGAGTTGCTGCCTAACATTTCACTTAATGTTTTTATGAAATATTTTCCTAACCTGAAAATTATTGATCAGACAACAATAAAAACATGCTTCTCCAGAGTGAATGAAGGCATGCATCAGACAGGTTATCTGATAGAAGGTGGATATTTTCTGTGAAGGATATTTGGTCTTTTCCCCTATGAGCAGTGCAGAGAAACCTTATGGTTTTATCAGCTACAGGTATGACAAGAAGTAAAGCTATCGGCTGTGTTGTCTTAAGTAAAACAGAGTGGTACCTGCTGAGATCTGAATCTGGTTCTAGCTATGGTTATGTTTTCATGGGATGTGATGAGCCTGTTTTAACAGGTAGAAGCAAAAAGTCCACTTTCTGCTTCTCTGCTTCACTGAGCCCAAATGCAGGTTAGCTGTCATAGCACTTGTCATGGCATGAGCTGAATTTTATTTGCTAAAAGGTAAAAAACATAACCCACAAAATTTTCCACTGATTTCTGAGAGGTAAATTGCCTTGTTGATTGATGTCTCGCAAGCACCAAAGCACGCAGAGGAAGTATCAGAGCCATGCACACAGGAAAAAATGGGAATACTGTAGTGGAGAAGTGGGAAGATACGCAAAGTACTTGTTCTCTGGCTTTAATTTGTTATATTTCTGGGTTTCTTCACTCCTGCTAGTCCAGGAATCCAGAGAATCAAATGTGCGTTCTGCTAGATCAATGAGGGTAGTAGCTGTTTCTTCTCAAGGCACTCCCCCTTTTCTGATAAACCCTCAAAGTATTTGGGGGTGTTGGTCGATGAGAAAATAAACATGAGCCGGCAGTGTGGTCTTGCAGCCCAGAAAGCCAACCGTATCCTGGGCTGCATCAAAAGGAGTGTCACCAGCAGAATGAGGGAGGTGATCCTGCCCCTCTGCTCATCCCTTGTGAGACCTCACTTGGAGTATTGTGTGCAGTTCTGGTGTGCTAAACATAAAAAGGACGTGAAACTGTTGGAACAGGTTGAGAGGAGGGCCTCAAGGATGATGAGGGGCCTGGAGCACCTCCCATATGAAGATAGGATGAGAGAATTGTGGCTGTTCAGCGTGGAGAAGAGAAGGCTGCATGGAGACCTTACACCAGCCTTCCAGTACCTGAAGGGGGTCTACAGGGATGCTGGGGAGGGACTCTTCATGAGGGACTGTAGTGAGAGGACAAGGGGTAACAGGTTCAAACTTAAACAGGGGAAGTTTAGATTGGATCTGAGGAAGAAATTCTTTACTGTGCGGGTGGTGAGGCACTGGAATGGGTTTTCCAGGGAAGTTGTGAATGCTCCATCGCTGGCGATGTTCAAGGCCGGGTGGGACATAGCTTTGGGTGACGTAGTTTAGTGTGAGGTGTCCCTGCCCCTGGCAGGGGGGTTGGAACTAGATGTTCTTAAGGTCCTTTCCAACCCTAACTATTCTATTATTTTATTTTTATTTATTCTCCATTTAATTTTGCTTTGCTGCAGCTTTTTTACTTTGACCCCTGATCTTTAGATACCAGTAGTTTGTTTAACTCTTTTCACTTAGTCACTAACATATGAGCTTTTGGGAGCAGAAGCTATGCATGTGTATTACTGGTATCTGAACTCCCGATCAGAATAGTTCTTTTATACTGTTAGGCTAAAATTAATATTGCCCGCAAAGGCATGAAAATAAAATGCACCATTCTAAGTCATACGGTTCTCAGCTAAAGAAAATCAACAGTTCTCAGTTAAGATAGTACTCTAGAAGAATATGGTACAGGAAAAGGAAAAACTATTAATAAGGTAATACATTTTTGTATGGTACTCAATAACAAATCATGCATTATTTTCAGAGCTTTCTAAGTACAGGATATATATGCTGTTTAACTAGTGTGGATTTGAAGTTGGTAGTCTGAGGTGTAAAAATTGCCAGTTTAGGATAATGATGGTTTATCTTTTTTTTTCCAGTGTTTTTAGAACACAGAGTGCAAATACCAAAGAAGCTCAAAGGTCTCTGCAAAAGACAAATGCATATAGGTATTTATAGTAGTAAGGCTGAGATTGTAGTCTTTGCTTCTGATGAGTAAATCTACAAATTTAGAAAGTGGACTTCACATGGTTTAAGGTAAGCAGTAGAGGACTGTGATGAGCACAGTTGGTCAAGAGAGCTATAATGGTATTTCTCCACTGAAGGACAGCATCAAGAGAGAAGAAAATCAGAAGAGAGAACAATTGCAATAAAGAGCAATAGGCAGAGACTGAGTAAAACAAAAAAGAAAAAAAAAAGATAAAAAGAAAACAACAATTGTAGAATAAACGGGAATGAGAAAAAAGAAATCAAATACTTTAATATGAAAAAGTTCAGTTGCTTGTCAGGTGGTAAATCTCAGAAAAGAAAAATCCATGCTTCTAGTTTGGCAATTAGACTGCTGATCTCCAGTATTAGCAAGACTAAGGCTCTTAATTCTACATGCAGCTGAGTGAGCTTTGCTCTGAGCAGGGGAGGTCTCAACTCCCTTCAGCCTCTCCTCCTTTACACTGGCACACATTTGAGCCAGCAGTGGGCTTTTTCACTTTTGCAATCTGACAGAAAACTATATAGATTTAAAAAAAAAACAATTGTCAGATGAGCAGGTTGACGTGGCTCAGTCATGGATACAGCGATGGATACAGGAAAGCAAAAGTGAGGAAAGAGTAGGATTGTGAGCACCACCAGTTAAATTGGCTTAAAGTACCATAGGAATGCCAACTGAGAGGCTTTTTACATCTTCAGAAATAATTTTTTACTCCTATGACAGCAGTGTAAAACCTCAGCCTGATCGTCCAGAACTAATTTGTACCTGAGAAAAAGCCTTAAGATTGCATTTTAATTTTTTATGTTGTAGCATCGGCTGTTCTGTTTCCTTTGTAAACTTGTCCGAACATGTTTCCTCTGAAATTTTTCTCTGTAAATTTCCCATCTGATTGATTCCCATTCCATTCTCTGGGTTTTAAGGTCTCAGCTTTTTGAACACAATCATGTGCAGATACACAGCAGCTTATTTTTACACATTCTGGAAACAAAATTCCGTTCATTTTTCCATTTGGGTTGCTTCAGAAATGCCGTAGTTTTTCAAGTCCTTTGGACCTTTGTTGTCTGTATTTCCCTTGACTGAAGGAAAAGGACTTAATTTGTCTCTTCCCATCTTCCCATAGATGATGAGTAAATTAATATTCTTCAGTTATGCTCAGATAGGATGCAAAAATTTGCATTACTTTTTAGATTTGTGTCTTAGTTTTTCTGCCACATCTTGTAACTGCAATCTTAAACTGTACTTTTCCTGTTTTGGCTGGAGTTGGGTTCATTTTGTGTTTTAGATATATATATATCTATATTTATATATATAATTTTTACAGCTATTAAAGTAGGGGTTTAATGCAAAACACTATGTATAAGCATGTAATCCATAAAGTTAGTGAATATATGAATTTAGGTATTAGTTTTAAATATTCATGAGGTTCTGGAGTTCAGGAGATTAAGAGAGACTAAGGTGATTTAACTTGTAGAAAATGTATTGTAAGCTGCTTTTACTTATGAGTGTGCACCTTGTCTACTGGAATATGAAAATATAATTCTACAGCCTCTGAAATACAGTGTAATTGTACATACTGCAATGAAATAAATGGAAAGAGTTGGTTTCTCTTAATGATTGGGTTAGAACAATAAGTGTTTAGGGAACCAGAGTGTCTGAACATATTTAAACAGAGGTAGGTGAAAAAAATCAAGGATGAAATCTAAAAATAGGAGAGTTTTACTTGTGTAACAAGGACTCAAAGATCATTCTGAAAACTTGGAAATTGCATATCAAGAATGATTTCCTGAGCATGACATAACAACATTGAACCAAGGTGGCTTGGTAACTGCAATCCGATTCAGCTACAGTTCAAGTGCTCAACTGCTTAGAAAATGGAAAAGTAAAACTGTTAAATGAACTTTTGGTGTAAGATCTGATCCAGTCTATAGCAACCTTTTCAGATGCAACATTATGACACACGCGAAGATAGCAACAAACAAAAGCACAGAAGTCTTGATTATTTCTGTTCTAGTATAGCCTTTAACTTGCAGTAGAATTTGATGAAATTTATACTGTGAATCCTGCTAAATAGTTACTTAAGTGTAGTGTCTGTGTTTCTGCTGAGGAAGCAGTTCTTTAAATTAGTGTGTAGAGCAGCAGGAAAGGATGGTGAAATTAATTATTTAAGATAAGCCTGATACATATTTCTCTCATTCTAGGACAGAAAATTAGACTTAAAGAGCTTAATTGCTTTAATCATGTACATTAATTTATTGTATAGAAAACAAATGCTGATTAGTAGATTATAGTGACAGTATTTTAGGAAAGAAGAGGTGAAAAAATTGTTGTCACTAATTTCTTTGGCAATTTTCTGTAGGTTAACTATTAGTCCTTTCTGTTGGTGAGTCTCACATTTATACTCAGATACTTCATGGTCCCAGTCTCTTCTGAATAGAAGAATACATTACATTTGTTATCCTGCAGTCTCTTTTCTGTATGTAAATTGTCATTACCTGTAATTGTGGGAGATAGAGTTCTGGAACACGGAGAATAAGTAATGTACGCTCTACTCCAGGTAACACTTTTTGGTTGGGGTTTTTTTTTTTGGTTTTGGTTTTGTGGTTTTTTTTGTTGTGTTTCGTTTTTGTGGGTTTTTTGGTTTTTTTTTTTGTTTTTTTGTTTTTTTTTTGGTTTTTTTTTTTGGTTTTTTTTTTTTGGTTTTTTTTTATGGGAACTTGTTTTATTTATGTTGTGTTGGTTTTTGCTGTTTTGGGTTTTTTCTAATTAACAATTTTAGGAAAGTCTATGCTTTCTATATATATTGCTTAATATATATATTTCTTCTGCAAATTGGTAAATAATTGCAATTGCGAAGGTATTTTCATTGCAATTGAGTAACCTTTTTTCAGGATGTAAGGGGTTTTTGTTGGATTTTCTACAGTGCTTGTAATAATATTGAAACTAAATTATTTTTACTGTTGATATCTCGTAATTTCAGTATTATGGGCTTGTAATATGCCTGCAAAATGTGCAACATTATAAAATCTCATACACAAAGTTAAATATCTTAAGAAGCTTCTTGCTACATTATGCAAAAATAGGTTGGTTTTATTTGTCAAAACTTGGATTCTAAATACTCACCTATAAGTATGTAATAAATTCCAAAAAAGGTGATTATCTTAAAACAAGAAGCTGTTTTAATTTACTTTTAACACAAAAGGCTCTTACTCCAGCTCTGAGTTCCTGTTTTGTTTTATTTTTTTTTCCCCAAGAACTATAATGTATAATTAAAATAAGGCTTGCTTATGTTTGAATTAATCTTGCTGATTACACTTGAAAATTACATGACTGCCTTGGAAAAAATAAAATGAAATTATCACTTAAACTATTCTGGAGTAGTTAAAAGCACCTGAAGTATGTTGCATGATTTTCAATCATTTATTAAGAATCCACTAATCTTTTGTAACTAAAGATGCTGAGATTAAAGGAATCGATTACAAAATGAAAAGCTGTTGCATGCTTATTTTTTGTAATACTTTTAAATGTCAAAAGTCTTTTGGCTAAATGTACGAGTCTTTGCAGTAGAAGGCTTTAAAAATATTTTTTAATGCTAAATTAGTAATGTAGAAATAGAATGATGATACAAACTGATAGAAGAAACTTTCGTGCCTTCCCTCAGCTCATACGTGACAGCATGAATGTCCATGAGTTAAGGACTACCTGAAGTCCAAGCTGTCTTTTGTCAAATGAATGCTCTAATAGCTGATGTTCTTGTCTGTTAGACAGCTCGCAGTACACGCTCCTTGGCAGCATATGCTCCTATTAGCAGCCTTCTGCAGCAAGAATCTTTCATCTTTCATTCTTGGGCCAGGAAGGGTTTCTTGTGCACCTGATTAGCTACAGTTTATGTATCTATTTGTGAATAAGGGAATGTTGTTAGTTGGTCAGGTGGGCCCAGCAATGTAGCTCCCTGAGGAAGAGGTTCCTCAAAAGCCCTTTGTGCCAGCCTTCTGCCAGGCAGTGCTGGGTTCTTGCTTCTGTCTCTGGAAAATAAGCATTGGCCAGTCTCTAAAAGCTGAAAAGAAAGCCCACTAAATACCAGAGAAAGCCTTGTGCCTAGCAACACATGCCGTGAGCAGCTTGAGCCTTTGAATGGAAGGTCATATGATTGACATATTTGTCCTCTAAAGAAAGTGTTCACAATTCGTTTTTTTCACTTCTCTGTATTTTTAAGCTGTGTGAAAGCGGCTTTTAGCCAGCCATAGAAGAGAAAAGACTAGCCAGTTGGAATAGTATCACCCCTTCCTCCTGGGCTTCACCAGTCCTGAAATCTCAAGAACAGGAGAGGCATTTGTAGTGGTTTTGGAAGCTTTAACTTGGGTTTTTAAATAGTAACATTTGTATGAGTACCAGTAAAACACACGTAAGACATATATAGTGGTATAGTCAACAGTGCTATGGGTGGCTTATGTACTTGTGAGCAGCTGGAGCTAATTGTGAGCTTTTAGTACTCATTCACTTCTTAGCAGCTGTGAGAATTACTGACCCATTTTGAGTGCATAGGTCCTTAACTTTCAATGTTGTGTTTGCTCAGACTAGGAATTTAAAACTCAGGTCAGTTGAATTTTGGGGCATCTTTCATTAAAAAGAAAAAAAAAAACAACTTATTTCACTAGGTGATAGCTTCATAGAGAGTTCTGGATTAAAAAGTCATTGAGTGACTCCACCTTAGTGGTTGTGTGTGTATGGAAAAAGACAGTGCTGTTATTTTGAAAATCATGTATTTGAACTTTATACAAAAGGGAATGTATGTGAAATGCAGAACAATTCATTTAATAACATTTAGCTGTCATGATTCTTGTCAAAAATGTGACTACAGGAGTGTGACGATCTAAGAAGTTATTGGAAGACCACTGCTCCCTGAATACTAACATTTTATAATTGGATAAGCCTAAACAATCATTTTTTATTCTGTACTTTAATGCATGAAATTATTTTAATTAGTATTACTTTTTTTGTACAGCTGAAGATAAAAATGTCTTAAAAATCACTACTGCAGCTGGAATTCCTCTGTGGTATAGATTGCCGCCCTGAATCTCGTGTTTAATGAAACACATAAGAGATGTTAGATTTGAAAGATGTACTAATTCACAGCAACAGTCTTTGTACTCCTCGTCACCAGCAGTTGGTTTTCTTTTGTTGCTATGTAGAGAGGCACTTCTCACATTCTTTCTTGGTTACTACATTTAATATGAATTGTCATATTTCTTGAATATTTTTTTCACATGTAATTCTGGGTAGGAACAAATTAAAAACATAATGGACATGTTTTGCATGTGAAAAAGGGGTCATATTTCAGTACCATTTTGAGAATGAAAGGCTTTTTTTATGTATTGGGAGCAAAATTAGCTGGCACTGAAGTCTTTAGAATTTGCAACACAAATGCTAGTTTTGGAACCCCTTAATGGGGTTTGTCCTGTTGCCCTGTCTGTTCTTGTGTGCCTGTCCCTTCCATGTTGGTCCTCGCACCATTACCTGAGTTCAGTGTCTTTGCACTTAAGGGGAATTTACAGCCATTCCAAGTATATATTTCAAAGTTAAAATAAATGTTACAGGTCAGGTCAGACAATCTACAGGCATTTAATTATTCCATTGATATATTTCTAAGAACTGCCTGTACTCAGTACCTATTAGAACCACCACCTTGATCATATGTAGTTGTGTAGCACAGGTTGGGTAAGTTATTTTTTATAATTTACTTTAAACTCAGGATGGGTTAAAGCATTTGTCCTGGTAAAAGTGGAGTGTGTCAACATAGTCTCAAAGCATTTTGGCATAGTTCAGTCTGGTTGAAAGGCTACATCTGGAATAATGACCTGCATAATATAGGCTGTGTTTGATTTCTGGTGTGTTCAGATTCCTGGTACTCCAGATGTTTCTGGTAGAGCCATATATGGGAAATTCATACCAGAAACTTGCCTGTTAGTCTCTCCTTCAGTATCCTTACTCTTTAGTTCCTGGTTTCAGAATTAAACTAACTAATGACGACGAATTTTGAATGTCTAGCATTCCAAAATTAGAAATACCAAAAATAATGTTTAATTCTGAAAGCTTTTAAATTGGGCTTACACATTGCTAAAAATAGATCTAATGCTTTAGATTACATTGTTAATAGCTGTTTTATTTTAATCTTAATGCAGATATTAACAAATGTCTACACTAACAAAATAAAATCTGAATTTATTTCAGTATAATTCTGCCTTTTTGAAAACATTTTAGAAAGTACTGTATAAATATTTTTTCTTTTAGGATTTTTAGGGGTTCAGTATAGATACGTGCTATGAAAGATGTTTTCCTGTTTTGGAGCTTTATGAACTGCTGAAGCTGTTCTCTTTGGGATATAGAAATTCTTGTCACTGGTTTTATTTACACCATAAAAAGGTTGAGGTACAAGGGAAAGAGGAAGGATAATTAAAAAAAAAAAATTGCCTAACATAAAGCAGATTCTAGAATTCAGTATTGTTGAGTGTCTGTCGTATAACTGATGCAGGAGACCTTATTTCCTTGAAAACACAAACCATTATAATTTAAATAAAAGTCCCTCAAAGTACCCAGGTGGTGAAGTAAACCCACAAGTTCCACTGATACTGTGTTTCAGCCTGGCTTATAAAGTGTGCTTCATGCTGATTTTCTATACCTTATCTGTATTTTCTTCTAACAGAAATGGAAAGTGGGGGAGGGAGGGCATAAGGACTCTTGAAAATATTACTGGTAAGCCAAGTATCATGATTAAACAGGGATATGTCAGATAAGGTGATGGGAAGTGTAAAAAGATATGCTGCCTTTTCCCCCTAGTGTATCTTTAACATAATGACCAGTGAATTTGTCAAGTGAAACAGCACAGTCGTCTTTGCATATCGTTTGAACCGAGAGCTTGCTTTGAAGAAGATAAGCAGACTGTGTTGCCCAGAAGAAATAATGATGCTAATTTATCTCTGCCTGTCCTCATAGACACAGTAGTATGTGTCAGTGTTGAAAAAGAAATAGAGAAATAACTGAGCTATAACTTGCCACCTGTTCAGTACCACAGTATTGTTGATGGGCTCTATACAGGGCTCTAAGAAATATGGCTGGTCTTAGAGTAGTGATTTATTTTACTTTATCTCAAGAGTATTTGGAAAAGATTCCTCTGATGCAAGAATAGCTGCCAAATGATGTCAAATAATTTGGCAAATTCCCAGCATGTAGGCTTTCGGCTCCATCACAGTCAGAAGTGATGTGGGATGAGAAAGTCTAAGTAACATACATTTACCAACAAGTAACTATTGATATTTATATTCTGGGCGTGGGAAAATTGGAAGTCTTTGTCAAAAGTTTTTGAGAGGAAGCAGTGATGGGATGTTTTCCTTAACACTGAATAATAGTTTACAAGAAGTTAAAGGCTCTACAGAAGTGAAATGTGATGTCTTGTGATCAGTTTAGGAACTCGCATTCATATTCTTTTAAAAGGCTCTTTTCTGTGTGTTTAGTTACCTGTCAGCTTGCTTAGGATTTCATTGCCATAGATACTTCAGACTCTTAACAACTTAGATAGATATAAAAAAAGACCTTCTAAAGATAGAATAGGTTTTAAGTGTGTATACATTAGTTTCAAGAATTCCAGTGTGGTTTTGCAATATATTGATGTCTGAGATCTGCCTTTTGATTTAATACGTGTGTGTCTAGGAGTTTGTACTCTATTGTTTGTGAGGGGGTTTTGTTTATAAATGATGAATGGAAGGCTTTTGTCCCTGAAGGGAGACATTCTTGTGTAAAGCCTGTTTGACTGGCACATGATATGTTAGGAATACTTACTGATCTCCAAGTGAATTGCAGTGGAATATTTGTCTTTGTCAGGGAGATAAAACTGTTCTAGAGCCTGGAGAGTCCAGTGAGTGTCCCAGCACAAGCCTCCAAGCTGCAGCTGTGTAGTATCTAGGGACTGTAGAAAGGCAGGGTGACTGCCCCCTGAGGGGCAGCAGTGCCTCCTTCGCAAGAAGGATAAGATCAGGAACAATAAAATATTTCAGCATTGCTATTGTGTTTTATTGAAATTTGCGTTAAATTAATAAATTACAGGTGGCTTGTGCAGTTATGCAGTCTAAAGAATCGTGAAAGTCTTTGTATTTAAGATATTTCCAGAGGCAGTCATAGAAAAGTTATGCTTATTGTATGTGGCAATTGTAAATTACCTTATTTGAGGAAGAGCCTGAGTATCTAGTCTTGTTCATTAGTACAGTGTTCTTCCATAATTGCCAAGTTCTCTGCACTTCTGTTTCAAATGTGTATAACATTATTGAATGCCTTAACTGGGTACTAGAAAGTACAATGTGTTATTGGAAAAATTCTCTACCTGAAGTAAATGTTGAGAAAAACATATGGTCTTAGACAAAATGTAATAACTGGAGGAGGTCTCTCCAGAGATGGCAGGGAGAGTGTGAAGCTGCTGTTGGGTACTTCTGTTTAACCTAAGGTGGTGTGGGGCAGGCAGGAAGGGAGCCTGCATGAGAAGTTTGAGGTGCTGGGAAAACAAGCGGTGTTTTTTGGAGCTTTTGCATTGCTGTGGCTGCCTGGTGGGACAGGCCTGCTTGTACATGGCTGGGGAAGACCAAGCCTGATTTTTAGCCTCTGTATTTGCAGTTGATTTACCCATTATTTTTCTTCACCTTCATTTCATCTTCCCACTTGCTGCTTCAGCTCTTACCCTGAAAGGACAGCTTACAAAGGACTGCTCCCTTAACCAAAGGCAGACTTGGGTACATCTGGTGCAAGATAAAACTGTCTGCAGCCTTTCCTAGGGTTAGGCTCAGTTCAGTTCATGAGAATTCAGTTGATGAAGTGCAAGGATGTGTGATAGGATTACAAAAATGTAATCCAAAATACATGACATTCTGAAGCTAGACTGTCAATGAAAGTCACTAACATCACCTAAATAAGTGTATCTATATTATCATGAATAAGGGGGAAAGTATATTTATCTTCTCCAAAGCAGTTATTTTAAAGAGAAAATGAGCATTTTACAGAGAAAGTATGTATGTTTGTACAAAAATTCTGAAAGCCTTCTCTGCCCGTGCTGGTGGTAATGAGAATCAGAGTACATTCTAAGTCTTAGCCAGGTAAGACTGTGAGGCTCTTGTCAGGATAAGGTGTCCCTGCTATCGTACAAGTGTGTGTATTGTTTGCTTTGTGAATTAATTCAGCTGCACTCGCCTTCCACGTGGGTCAGGCTCAGTATGGCAGGCAGTACTGGCACTGCCTAGCTCCACTGGATGCAACCTCGTGGATCTCTGCTCTGTAGCAAGCATTGCTACTTGATCCTTCTTTTAAGGCAGTATCTTTCTTTCCTTCTCTACTGTAATTTGGTATAGCCTTCTCAGAGTTGACTGTACACAAAATCTAATAGTGTACCTGTCACCTATGAAGATGAAGTCAGTCTTCAGAAGTCCTTCATTGGCATTGTATAATAAATACATTTTCTTTAGAGTCTGTATGGCTGTCTTCTGCACTGATACCATATCTATCGTGTGTGTGTATGTGTTATATATAAATAAGAAGTTAAATCGTATGATACTCTTAAGGGAACACTCTGTGAGAATCTGAGGCAATTAAGTGCCTAATAATAATTTCAGAAGCATTAAGCAGAAGAATTCTCTGAGGAGCTTGGTGGGGTATCTTAGGTTGAAGTATTGCTTGGACATTGTTAATTAAAAGAAGTCATTAAAAAGTGGAGTGCTTTATGTGAGCTCCCTATTTCATGACATGAAACAGTCATTTACTAACAGCAGCTTATTATGTAACTGCAGTCCTCTTTTTTGTTTTTGTTTGAAGCCCAGAGTAGGAGATGGAATTGTGGTTTTATCTGGGCATCAGTATTGTCAGCATTGTGTATTTCGTTTTAAATGGCTTGATTTTGGGAAGTGTTTCCCCAGAGACTTCGTGTAAGGGGCACTTGTAGTTGTTACAAGCGTTTTGAAGCTTGTGACTATTAATCCTACTCTGATAAAGATTAGAAAGCAGTTTACTGCAATGATAGTGGTCACTGGCATTTGATGTCCTTCAGGTCTTCTTATTGCTAGCCCAGGCAGGGCTGAGCTCTACTGTGAATACAGCCCTGTGTTCCCAAATTGGTCACTGCTGTTGTCTGTACACAGTTGGCTTTGTTAGGATTTACTGCTTGTGTCTTCTCAGTATTTGTATTCAGTGAGCAGTTGCAAGTGCTTATGTTTAAAGAATTATGTTTCAAGATACCATTTAAGAGTTTTTTCTTAATCTGCCTGTTAACATCGTACATGAGAAATACAAGGAAAGCACTGGAGATTTAAGAGGATGAGAGGTTTGAGTCAATCACTTGAGCTTCAACTTAGTAATGCAAATCTGGCTTTAAATAACCTTATTGATGTTTGCTCAAAGTGGTTGCTTTTTGGTACAAATGACTGAGCTTTGTTGTAGTTATTGTACAGGTAATATACTGTCCCTTTAGAGATTACCTTTGTACCCCTGATGCAACCTCTCTTTGCTTTAGCAGAGTGCCTGAAGAAATGCCTGCAGCTAAGATAGATTGCATCGATGAGCCTTATTTGAATCAGCAACCAAGAGGGTAGGGCAGGCAAAAGCAGGCACCCATTGCTCTATCTGAGCTCTTGGAAATTTGAAGGGTTTGGCTATTGGTGAATGAGGTTCAAACAGAGAGCTTGATACCAGAGAATGAAGGACATGACAACATGTCTGAAAGGGGTCCTGACCCCTTCTGTGACTTACACCTTGAAGAAGGGTGGCAAGCGTCTGTAAGGGTGTGAGGGCGTAGTGGGGTTTTGAGAAGTACTAAATAGGGTGGTGCAAATAGTGCCAGGCACCCATGTCTTGAGAAGACAGTATTGTGTAATAAACAGTGCCATCTTCTGGGAGGAGTCGGAATGATGTCCTTGTGGTCAGTATTAATGATGGGGTGTAAGTGGTTTTGGGGTTTTATTTGAGATTTCTTTGTTATTATTTTGGGGGTTTGGGTTGGTGGCTTTTTGGTTGTTTTGTTTTCTTTGCAGGCTTATCTTTTTTCTCCATCTAATGAATGCTTTGAAAAACAGGGTATCAGAAATTGAAATAGAGTTCTGATGCCTAGTAATGCAAGTCCACATCTTATGTCTGTGAATTAACACTGACATTAGTCATTGACATCGCACATATTCCTTAAGGAAAAGTTTTAAACTGTGTTTTGGAGTCTGTTTAAAAGAATAAATTAAAAGTAAGAATGATTGCTTCACCTTTTATTGCCTTTAAGTTGTTGCAACTTCTTTTGGAGATGTCAGAAGGGAAAAAACGTTTTCTATCTTAAAATTATTATCCTATAAATAGTTATATTTGGGAAATAGTCACTGTGGTGCAAAATCTGGGATTAGAGTTACTATAATTACCTTAGCAAGTGGAATGTAAGACTCAGCATTTACTGAGATTCAGTAATGGTGTCAGATCAATCACCACAACTCTTACTTGGAGGAAGTGAGTAATTTTAATAACTTTAATGGAACTATATGGGAGATGCAGCTGACATTGTGAGGAGCTTTTTCATTACATGCTGCTTTCAATTAAATAAATAAATAAAGGAACCCAAACAAAAAGACAGTAACAAAATAGCCATTCTGGGGAGAGGAGAAAAGTAGAATCAAAGTGTTAGAAAGTCTTTATGGCTAAAATAAATTAGATGAGATATATCCAAAACACAAGAATTTGTAAGCTCTAGACAGGGAGGTAGACTTGGAACTGCTTTTATTGCATCATGATTGCCTACGTATTTACCTGCAAAGATGCAATGGTATAATAGTTTCTTAGCAATCAAACAAACAAGAAAAAAAAAATTTGCTTTGTATGTAAATTACACGCCTGTTCTGAGTATGCCATATTAAGCCTGCTGTAATCAGTGCAGTTTGAGTTCCAGAGGGTCTCATTTTAATAACTGTGGAGTCTGAGCTTTCTGGATGATACAGTTATTAACTGTACAATTTTTTTTTTTTTTTTTTGTTAGAATGGTAATTGTGTTTTAAGTTTTTCAGTGTTGGTGTTAAGTTGGTTTGTCACATAGTATTTAAAGAAAATATCTAACTTTCAGTATGCTCTGAATGTTTAATAACAATATTAATTGTTATTGTGTGTAGTCTTTGTGTTTATGCAAGGCTCTTCAGTATTAGAGTTTCCATTTCTACCATCTGAAAGAAATTTAGTCTTGATCAGTCTTATCATGTTTATTTGAAGTTGTTGACAAAAATCAGATGTTAAAATTTCCATTTCATGGGGTGGTGGTCCTTGAGCATACCTTATACTGAGCACTGTGTTTGCTTGGATACAATTTAAAAACTTTTTTTTTGTCTTGTAATGTAGTACATGACTTCTCTGTAATATAGCAAATTAAAATATAGCATTATCCTACAAACTAGCCTGAAAAAAAAAAATCCCTATGCATTTGGAAGACCCATGTAAATAATCCTGTTACCTAGAGACAGTTTCACTAGGACATTGCTATAATGGCCACAAAGTTATTTAATAAGTGTGGGCTTTTTCTGCTTATTGGTGGTGATTGCTGTTCTTCGTGGCTTTTAATTCTGTCATTTTTTGGTAATCACTTGTGTTCTTGGAAGTCCTAGTTCAAGCCTTTTGTAAGAGTTGTTTAATATAGGTGAATAACTCTGTGTAACCAGATTTTCAGAGTTGATGACACAGTATTTTATTGTGTGGGTTCCCATTAACTTGGAAAATGCTATTCCAAATATCTGAAAAACATTGTGTGAATAAACAAGATAAGCAAAAATATAAGAAATCCTGTTTATCTAAGGAAGAATGCAATGCAGCTGACACTGAAGCTGCTCTCTTTTCCATCTGACTGAGAATTTCAACAATGGCATTCAATATAAAAAGTAAGGTAGTAACTTAACATTAGATGTTGACCATCTCTCTTGGGTTTCTTGTATCATGATCTTGTTTTCTGCTTCATAGGATATAGATTAAAGAAAGGATAGTATTTCTGGAAAAGCAGATCAGAAAATGCCTGGTCTTGAAAGTAAAATTGTAGTAATCAGGAATATTTTTGCTTAGTAACTGAAAAAGTGAGCTTTTTTGCTGTATAGCAATTGAGTAGATAACTCCAGGAAAGTAATGTGTATTGATGAAAACCCAAGAATATTATTGTATGCTGTGCAAATAATAATTATATCCTAACCAGAGTACATCTGCATGTGCCATAATTATGAATTCTGCCTTAGAGCAGTTGTTGATGTTCTGCTTGGAAAGCTTCTCAGAGTTTGTTATTTTTAAGTAGTTGGTATCAACTACGGTGAAGCAAGTTACAATAAACTGAAGTTGCGTAAAATTTGTGGTGTCTGTTCTCCCTCCAGCCCTGTAACAAAAGTTTTTAAAAGGTCCCTTCAGGAGTGCATAAAAAATGATTACTAAAACTTGAGAAAAAAATTTGGAACCTTGAAAAACAATTTCCATTAAGTACAGCTTACAGTTAACTCTGGTTCCATAATTTATGGTGTGAGCCTTTTTCAAGACTTTTAAGGTATTTATCAACACCACTTGATGATAGATAACAGGCAATTTGCACTTGATTTTAAGGAAAATCTGACAAAGCTTACCAGGCTTGTGCCTAATGGTAAGCAGGTATTTTGCTTGGTTAAAATTTGAAGGCATTTTATTCTAGATCCCTTAAATCTTATGCACTAGTGAATTAATAAGCCTTACTTTCTTCCTGTCTCTTCACATGCAGGCAGAAGGAGAAGACAGCCTTAAAAAGATGCAGCTGATGGAGCTTGCAATTCTGAATGGCACCTACAGAGATGCCAACATCAAATCACGTAAGCATGTCATAAACTTCAAGGGTCAATGCCATAGTAATATTTGATTTGGTTTTGATTCCTAAAGCTACTTTTTGGCAAATGTGCAGTAGCAGCTGTGTTTGAGAGTAGAAGGCAGTGAAAACCCAACAAAACAGTAGGCAGCTGTTGCAAAAAATCTTATGGAGATAAGTTCCATCAGTTTGGGGTTTTTTGTTTAGTCCATCATTCTCCCCTTTCTTTCAACAGCATGTCTCAGTTGAAATATTTACAAATATATAGATTTGAAAAAAAATCAGCCCTTAAGAAAGATTTTTCTATTTTACGGTTTGTTTTTTTTTTTCTTAAATGAATATAAAGGATATTAGACTCCTTTTCAATCTTATCTTTAGAGGTGTAATTTGAAAATGTTACAGATGTCCAGGATACTGCGGATACATTTTTCTGTATTATATTCCTTCTTTTCATCTTGCTTGCATGTGTTCCCCCAACGTTACATTTTTCCAACAATTCATCAACTGATTTCACAGCGGAGTTCACAGGGATCAGTGATGTAATGAGCCATTTTTAAAATTCCTTCCATTACATTTGTGTGAAAATGCTTTTGCAAATGCATGTATGCACAGGTTTGCACTTGAAAATTAATTAAATACACCTACTAATGAGAGTGTATTCCTATTATGTGTGATCCAAATTATTTTCTCTAGTTGAAAATCTAATTTCTCCTTCTGAAAATGTAGCTGCTGATACTGTTCCAAAGTAAATTTTGCTGTAGCTGTGATACAGATGTCAAATATAAGCACAATTAAATCAGTCTTTTCACTAAGGGCCTACTGATATTTGCAAATTTGTTTCTCCACACAGTCACCATTTCAATGTTGAATATGTTTAAAGGTTGGAATGCAGTTAGGTCAATTTGAAACTGCTTACACCAGTGTAATTATTCAGATTTGAAAAGAGACATAAGCAAGGGCTTTTACCACTACAATGGTAATGGTAAATCTTTCTAGCCTTAGTGAACACTGCAGTATTTAAGGCTAAATGAGTTTTAACTGTATTTTAGTCTCTAAATTATTGCAAATTTATGAGTAAAATCGTTTTGGATTAGGTGAAATTGATGCAAACTGTTGCATAGAAACCTTTGTTTTAATTGGAACAATTTCTTTGATGTATTCCCACTGATCTCTTTGTATCAGTGTAAGTGTGAAGATTGAGATTGATTTTTTTTTAACTAGGGATTTCCACACTTATATTCACTTTTTCTGATAATACAGTTTCACTGTGTTTTGATTTTACTGAAATCTTTAAGGTCTAGAAGCAATAATAGTTTGTTTCCGTTTAAGAAAGAAAGTGAAAATGTTGGAGGGTGTTTGTTTTGTTTAAGCATGAATTCAATCTAAGCACATACAATTTTTTAAATTTTTTTAGTTTTTTAAACAAAACAGTCTGAAGTCTGAAAAATTACCACCACATTTCTCTTTTCAGACCACCTTTATGTTAACATAATCAATGTAGATTGATAGTAGTGCACAGAAGTCTATAAATTACAACCTTTTAAGATTGGCTGTCAGCAGCTGACATGTTAGCGTTTAAGAAGTTCATCTTGTGTACCAACAGGCTTCATATAACACGGAATGAAGCATGCTAGCACAGTTTAAAAAGCAAAACCAAAACCAAAGAATCCTACACCTGTTTTCTTCTAATGCAAAGAATTTGATATGGAAATCAGTCATTTTTTAGTTTGTTTTTTTCATGCTAGTGTAGGAGAGGGGATGCATTGTGTTTCTAGGTCATCTTTAACTTAATTGACTCTGGAAACTGGAACTGTGTGTATGTCTAAATACACTTTTAAGACATGAGAACTGTAGATTCATAGGGCAGCTCTGCATAACTGAGTATCTGTGGACTCTATAGTGGCACTAAATTTTGTACTCTGATTATGACAGTATTTTCCTCGTATCTCCTGCATGCATCTCAGTCTCATGCAGTCTTGATAGAATAAATGAAGAAATGTGGTCTAAATGGAGCTTTTGTGCTGTGTAACCTGTTTGAGAAATCTACCTCACTGTTTTACAATGGCTTTTTTATTTTGCATGTTCATACTTAATCACACTGGAAAATGGAAAGCTGTTTGCATTTGAATGGTGTGCTTTGGCACTGTGTGATCAGCGCATGTACTAATGATTTCCTTTTATTTTTCTTCTTTCCTACTTTTCCCCTTTTTTCCCATTCTTCCTACGTTTTGTACTGCTATCTCCATACTTTCCTCTGAATTTCTTTGCTTACTGTAGCAGCCCTTGCCTTTTCTCTTGCAGCAACAGCCCAGGCTCCAAGGATTATTACTGGGCCTGCGCCTGTTCTCCCACCAGCTGCCCTACGTACTCCTACGCCAGCTGGCCCTACCATAATGCCTTTGATCAGACAAATACAAACCGCTGTCATGCCAAACGGAACTCCTCATCCCACCGCTGCAATAGTTCCACCCGGACCCGAAGCTGGTTTAATTTACACACCATATGAATACCCCTACACGTTGGCACCAGCTACATCAATCCTTGAGTATCCTATTGAACCTAGTGGTGTATTAGGTAAGACCTTTGTATGCGGATGACTGCAGAATAAATTGTTTATGCTTTTATGACATTTGCAAGGTAGAGGTTATGGGGCGCAAAGAAAAAAAAATTGAAGCAACAGTCTTATCCCAGGTATACCAAAACTACATAGGAAAATTGTTCACATGGTGTAACTCTTAATGCAGAACATATTTAAAATATTTAAATGCATTTAGTACATTAATAAGACTACTGAAAAGAAAGCGTTTCTGTGATGCTGGATGGTGGATAGATAGGCAAGGAAAAAACCCCAGACCTAAGCAGGAGTTGACATCAGTTATATGTCATTTGGGCTCCTGTAAATAGTCATATTTGTTTGTGCTCTCTTTAACATAAATTAATGTCCAGTAATCTTTGGATGAGAAAACTTCCTATTTTGCTATTCCTTTTCAGTAGTAAAGCTGGAGGGGTCTTTTTTCAGTTTGTAACCAGAAAATAATTTCAGTGAATCAATATAAAGCAAACTAAAGGATGGCGCAATTAGCAATTTTATTGATGGCTTTTTTTTTTTATACATTGGGTTTAAATGTCCATCATTCCTAACATTTCAGGTGATTCACTTGCTGTATGAAGGCAAGAATGATAAAGCAGCCATCGCAGTACAATTAACTGGTCAATATGAAACAAGGAGTTCCAGCAGCTTCTTTCTTCCCTACCCTCTCCACAATCTAAATAATCTTTCTCTTCCATTTGTTCTGAATTGTGTATGACTTTGGCGCTGCATAATGTTGATTTTATAGGACTTTGATCTTAGTTTGTTCAGTGGCAGTTATTGACTTAAATGAATTCTAAACATCTCTAATGAACACTAGATAGTAATGTTCGAAGTATTTTGTTGAAAGTAATGAAAAAGTAATTGTTCATTTACATGACAAATACTTGCTGAGTTACCTGTATGTGTGCATGCTCCCACATTATATTTTGTGCAGTAAAAAAGAAAATGTATTTTAGACTTCTGCCTTTCAGGATTAGTGAATCTATAATAAAAATCATAATATTTTAAAATATCAGTAGGAAAAAATGTAAATATAGTAGGATAAAGGTATGCAGTAGTTCTGTCTTTAATCTGCTTATAGTCATCAGCTACCCCGTAGCCAAAATTCAGTGAGCATATGATAATGTCATCATGTATTTATTTTTTACAAGCATGTAAATATCCTCCCGAGCTCCTCTACCCCCAGTCTGCAAGTCCACTTGGGGTGTGTCCTGGGATAAGGTTGCAGTTACAGGGATCATAGCAGTAGTTGTCAATTGCAGGTTAGTGGTAAAGTCCTGTCCTGAATTCAGTTAATAGCAAGTAAAGAAATACATTATTCCATAATAGTAATTGAATATGATGCAAGGAGTTTTTTGATTTCTCACAGAATTTTCTATAAAGAATGGGGAAGATTACTGTGAAAATGGTATCTGAAACCATTGCGTACTTTTTTGGGCTTAGGTGTGAGAGCACAGGTGTATTGGCCAAAACAGATTGTGCTAAATAATCCTATTTAAAATAGGAAAAGGCAGGGAGAGAGTTGGGGGAAGATCACAATCCTGCTTTAAGTAACACTAAATCAGTAGCTCCTCATGCATCTGCTCTATTATCTGAGCAATTACATGGAGTTAACTGAGCTAAATTAATTTTTATTGAGTTTTTATTTTATAATGTGCTCATTTTTATTACTAGTATACTATATTTTGTCCTTTTTTGTGGTGGACCTTTAAGACGTCTTAACAAAATTATTTTTAAAATGGGAGAAAAATGAATCCCTATAATATTCTGGGGATTTGGTGTTGGGGTCAAATTTTAGTTGGTGACTAACTGTAAATTCCCTTCCTTTTATCTTCAGGTATGGCTTTCCCAACGAAAGGCTAAGAATTCAAGAACGGTCTTAACTGATCCTTCATCAGATCTGAATTTTAACAAATGCTTAGTTTTCAGCAGCCTTGAAAAAAGCTTGGCCTAGCAGTCAGTGACTTACTTGCACTTTTTTGCACATAGAGTAAAAATAAAATAGTGCTATTAATTTGGATTAGCTCCTATTATTACAGAATAGCTGTAATTTATGAGTGTATAGTAGTATACTGACTGCTAAGTGTTCTATATAGTGTTTGCTTTACTAATCACCTAATTCATTGCAGTTCATACTTATTGACTTAAAGTTTAAAATCACAATCTGTAGGCTTGAAGAATTGCTTTAAAACTTTTTTGTAGTAGAACTGGAAGTGATCTTAAGGTTAGCAAATAATTGTCAGTATTAAAAGATGGCATTATTTAAATAGTCCTGCTGCAAGAAAGGCACTTCAGTGAATATGTGACTAGTAAAGCTTAAATGTGCTTGGGTCTAATAGATTTCATGAAATACTGTAATTTTGGGATTGTAAATGAATGGATTAAACAGGTTAAGGCCAGGATGTTTAAAATAAATGCAATATTAATCTGCACAGATAAACTTCTTTTTAAGATTAAGATTTGAAACTACTGTGCCTTAACTTGTTGCTTTTCTTAAAATGAACTTTTGTAGTTAATGATCATTTAAATCCATTTTGATAAACCTGCTGTTAATGTTTTCTTTGAATGTTTTCTAACTTTGTCTTGGTAATTGCAATTTAACTAGGTGCGGTGGCTACTAAAGTTCGAAGGCACGATATGCGTGTCCATCCTTACCAAAGGATTGTGACCGCAGACCGAGGTTAGTTTAGTTCTGCAGTTCTTGTTTGTAAGAAGTGCTTTGAGTGTACATGAGATTTGCAACACCACAGCTGGTTAACCAAATATCCGGTTTTCACCCACTTGTTATTTTTCCCCAAAATATGAACAGTTAATATTTTAAAGCTTTGGGAATGCTCGTGGTTTGTAAACTTGGCTTTCCCAGCTCAATTAAATAGATATGCTTTGTGATACATTTAATGTAAATTATATAACTGTTTCCCTTTAAAAAACTATTTAAGGATCCATCTGTATCAGGAAACACTATGAATTCAGTAATACAGTACTTAATTTGGCCGTGTTTCCCCCTTCTTCCCCCAATTTGCTCTTTTAATTGGTGTGGAAATATCAGGTGGGTGTTGCAAAATAAAATGAATGGATGGTTGCTTAATGAGAAAGAAGTAAAGGAATAAATGCCTCCTGTCTGTGTCTGGAGAAATTTGAAGATTTAGATTCCTTTTTTTCCAATAAACTTTTGAGCCACTGTACTGTATATTATGAGGAGGATGTATGTTCTCAGATACCTGACTGAATTCAGAAAGGTAAGGGCTGTGAAGATAATACTTCAAAAGTTGTTTGAGTTTGAATTACTGAGGGTGGGGGAAGTGAGCGTGTTTTGATCTTTTTTGCCAAAATCTATTTCTTGGTGTTTGCCTTTTGCTGCTAAAATGTGTAACCTGAAGGAGAAGCAACTTTTGAAGTCCTGTTGGTGAGATGACATCCAATATTTGGGCATCTCTCTTTAACCCTTGAATGGAAAGTAAATCTTCATTTTTCTCCTGTTCCTCAAGTGTAATGCCTTTGGACCCCTGAATATGAAGTATTTAAGCTGATTGAGAAAAGTTATTTTCGGTTTATTGACATTGGTTAGGAAGCAGTGTGTGGGATGAATTCTTATCCCATCCTTGCTGCTGGCTCACTGTGGGTTTCAGCAAGTCATTTAATCTCTCTGTGTATGTTTTCCCATCTATGAAACAAGGATAATAATACTTCCCTACCTCACAGGGGTGTTGTGGGGGTTCTTGTTTTGTACAGGGCTTTGAGGATGCAAAGCGTTATGTGCCAAGTATTATTATTCTGCTCTCATCAAAATCAGTCTTGTGCAGGCTTCCATGATATTGTAACGTGCAAAAGCCAAATCCAGGTGACACATCTGACATCTCCTAACATTGACTGCACTTCTCGCAATCTTCCATAAATTAACTACAAGAAACAACGCAGATTTCAGGCAATACAGTAAGAAGGGGCCTAATGGATAGTTGCTATATTTGTGCATATGATCTTAGGCTTTACAGAGAGTATAAAGCTGAGAAAAAGACACTACTTAAGTTTTCTGGAAGACTGCTTCTTCTTTTTTATCACTGCACACTATTTACAGCCCACTGGCTTTTTGTCATTTGAACTTTTCAGTGGGCAGCAGGGTATAATCATAGCCCATGTTACCAAAAGATAAAAGAGGGAGGGGAAATTAAATAGAAAAAAAGGCGAAAACCTATCTCTGTCAAAAGTAATGGATAATACAGATTTGGTTGTCTTCGAAAGCTTGACCAGATGTTGTAAAAAACAGTTTTTGCTACTAGTCTTCTATGATCTGCAATGGTAGTTTCAGGTGACAAATGAAACTGCCTTTTTGTATAATTAGATATTTGCCTGAGACAGCTAGTAAGTATTCAGATAAAGCATGGAGAGAGGTGAGGGGGATACCAATTTGTAGAATAAGTTCATCATTGTAGTGTTTACTCAGCAGAGATTTTAAATATTTTGCAAAGGGCCTGTATGTCTCACGTGGGTCACTTACAATTATTGGTATCAGTTCACCTTTTAAAATACAGCCAATTTCTGATGATATAGTGTTCATCTCTTAATATTGCAAGCTCACTGTCTTAAGCAGATAAATACACATGGCTTATCTCCTGTGGAGTAAGTCATGCATACCTCTCTTTTAGCATGGAAACCATGCTGATATTTCAGGAGAATGCTGTTTTGAAGTCTTGTCTAAATAATCCCAGTGTGTATTAAGAAATTTATGCAAAATTAATTTTGCAACTGTACTCAATTGTATTTTGAACTTGACATCGTAGATTTCACTGCACAGATTAAAGTTTCACAATGATTTTGAAGAGAACTTTGTTCAGCAATGAAAGTTTTTTTTTAATGTGCTAAAATTGTGTTGTAGAATTAAAATACTATCAGTATTTACCATGTTCACGCATTTGGTAGTGCTGTAGCTGTAGCCATGAACAGCAATGTCAGCAAACCGAAATACTTTTTTTTTTTTTTTCTTCACTACAGAACATTTTTTTTTATCAAGTTATATATCACTAAACCTATATTCACATTCATTGGGTCTAAAGTTGTCTTCGTTTTTTGGTTTTTAAATTCTAAATCCACTTTCAGATGACTTTGTAGTACTACTGCATTCACTTTTTAAATTTTATTCTTTGCATAGGGTTGTTGGGTTTTTTTTTTCCAATAGATAAGCACTGCATTTAAGGCAAGAATCCCCAAATGTGTAAATGTTTTACTCTTACAACTAAGCATTTAGAATTGGTGAAGGGTTGAAAAATATAGCTCATTTTAACTCCCCAGTTTATAAATAATACAAAATTGAATTTGATGCATATAACAGAGAGACTGACTGACTTAATTGTAATAAACTGTAAATGGTGTTGCACAGTTGACAAACCTGTGTGTACTGTAGAAGGCCAGAGACTTGGCAGAGGATGTATCACAGGTGTACTGGTATTTTTAAAAGGTAGCTTGCTTTGATTATAAACTCCACAAGAAATATTAATGCTGAGAATTTTCTTGAATGTTTTTTCCAAACCAACCTTCACATAATTTATATATAAATCTTAATACCATTTAATCAAAATTGTAATCAGTATCAAAATGCTTTAAGAATCTGTTTCTAGTATACCTGTAAAGTGGTGAGATTGTGCCACATTGGATATTTATTTTTATTTTTGCTTATTTCTGAAAGAGCCATTTTAATTTAAAGGAATCCCACTTAGCATGATTCTGAAAAAAATCAGGGAGCGTGTGGTCTCATTTACGTTACAGTAGTAATTTTTTTGTAGTGTTATGAACTGTATCCTAAATGATAGGCCATTTTTATTATGTGGAAGTAAATTAGCCCACAAGAAGGATTGCTAAATCAATGCTATCTGTGAATATTACACCTACGGACTTCATTGTTTATAATGGCACAAATCTGACTTTGCACTGAATACCTTTCTCACTTTCATCTCCTCTGCCTTAGTCAAAATGGCAACAGTACAAAAACTTTTATCAACCTCAGAATTTATTTTAGCTATAATTAAGCTGTTGAATGAGTCTTAAAAAAATAAAAAAAAAAATCATACTACTGTTAAGTGGACCAAGTTTGGTGAAGGAGAATGTGAGAGAATGATTAAAGAAGGAACAGCTCCAGAACATTTGGAATGATAACTTTCCACTTGAGAACTTTTTTATGTTTTACTGTAATTTGTTTGTGGTTTTGGGGTTTGTTTTATTTTTTTTGTTGTGTTTCTATTTTTTTTTTTTTTTTAAGAGAAAATAGTATTTACAGGTGGCTTCTTTAAAATATAAAAATATAAAGCAGGAATGTATATGAAATGTCAGATTCTATTGTATTTGCAGAGTATTAGCTTTGAAAATGAATAAAGAGAGCTGTTTGTAGTTTTAAAATGCCTTATTAGTACCAATTAGATATTTTCTCTATTTTTTGATGTACTTAGAGCTTTTAAGTATAGACTTTAAAATGGCAGGACTTTTACAGTGTTTACATGCAAGTGCATTTTATAAGTGTCCTATATGTGTAAAATAGTATTTTGAACAGGAAAATACTGGCTAAAGTAGAAGGCTGAGCGTTTTCCTGGTTCCCACGGTGATGCCTATGTTGCTAGACTACAGTTTAGTATTGCTTTGTATCATGAGGCCAAGAAATTCCATGTTGTTTGTAAATAGAATAAATGAAAGGCAATAAAAAATTTATTGAACAAAAACCCTTTGTTTGGCCCATAGTTTGTTGATCCAAATTGTTTCTCTAAGTCCAGAGTTTCTTAGATGACTCCATTCTTTTAACAACCAGTTATTAATAATCACATCCATCATTAATAGTTGCTTTAATGCTTGCACCTGGGGAGATACTAATGCTTAATAGCAGTCAGATACTGATGCTGTGCACTGACTGTTGTTCCAGAAATCT
Organism: Forpus xanthops; assembly: GCA_032466535.1. Lineage (NCBI taxonomy): Eukaryota > Metazoa > Chordata > Aves > Psittaciformes > Psittacidae > Forpus > Forpus xanthops. The sequence goes on along the minus strand of JASSUY010006155.1, from coordinate 84,524 downwards.
TCTACCCAGTTCCAAAACTGTTCATTGTTTTTTGTTTTCCAATTTCCTTCATCGACTGCTACTAACCATTAGTCGATAGTCGTATTTTATCTCTATTTCTCCTGTTAACCGGTTTTGTGGGAGCGGGCTTCTCCTTCACGTGTCCAAATCATGATGGAGGGCTGTCATGATTTTATTGCATTCTGTAGATGGTGTCAATCAGTATGTCAGAATTAAACATGCTTGGTTTTTATTAGTTGTGATTAGTTTTCATGTTGTCATTAAGCCGTCACTAGCTGGAACTAATCTCTTCTCTATCTTTTCTTTCTTTTTTGTTTTGTTTTTTTTTTGTTTCTAACCACCCAGCCGCCACCGGCAACTAACCTATGACCTTCTGACCTCTGAACTCTTCACCCAATGATGACCTGACCATGCCTGCCTGCTGATCAGTTAACTGGTAAACGCCTTTGCTTGCCTGTCTTCAGTGCAGCGAGCTGGGGCTCTTGTCCGTTCGTCTTACCATCTAACAAAACAGACAAAGAAATTGTTGTCCTCCAACTCCGCTTTTTGTTGTTCTCCTGTTTGGGTGAAAGTGGTTCTAGAACCTGCACTGAATAGTAGTAAAGCAATAAGGTCCAACTCATCCCTCCGCACTGATCATCCTCTAGTGTCCTGCCCCAAGCGAACGGTAAGGAGGCCTCGCACGAGATGGAGACAGATGTCCCTTAACTACCCGATGACAGAGGCAGTTACTGTGAGAGACTTCTAGGAATATTTTTTCTTCTCAGAAAAAAAAAAAAATTAAAAAAAAAGGAAAACTAAAATAAGGAAGTCAAAGCTCTCTCTGAATGTACTGTGTGATGATGCATCATGCATGAACCTTTGGTCAGGGATGTCATTGGGGAAGGGATTCCAAAAAGTATTCAAAATTTGATATGCTGTTTAGTCACTACCGGTGCCCTCAAAGGGCAGATGTTGCAACCTTTTTTTCTATTGCCTGCCAAATTGGACATTTTAAAGGAAAGTGTGCCATGAAATGCAGATGATGACGACTTTTTAGAGCTACGTTAATGCAGAGAACAAAACAGCAACACTATTAAAGCAAAATCTGCATTAAATTACTTTAACCATATTTTAATCTCCTCAGAAGATTACATGAGAACAAGGTACATGCATTATGTGTCACATTACTGGGCAAACTGTTCAAATATTTTTTTTAAAACCTCCCTGTATAGAAAAAATTTCATTAAGGATGTAAAAGCCATGCTTGCCTATTTGCTGTATACATGTAATGAAATTGTAGATAAAGTGTAGTGCATTGAAACAAAATGAACAAAAAAGTAGATACTTTTACTATACAAGGGTGCTGGTGCAGAAAAAAAAAATATATTTTTTGAAATGTAGCATTTTATACTTTCAAGTGTTATAAAAAAAGAAAAAAAGAACAAAGAAACCCTTTATTTCATTAAATGATTTTTTCTGGTGGTTGTCAAGAAACAAAAGACCAAAAGAGCCTTTTAGTCTTTCTTTTTTATTTTTTAAGTATTGGAATAAGTCTAAAGAAAAGGAAGTGCCTTATTTTCTTCATGGTCATTTAGTCAAATGTCTTGGATAATCAGCTTCTCCCGCAGACAAGTTACTGCATGCCACTCAGTCGCCCAGTATGTGAAAGAAGCTGTGAGGGAAGACAAATGATGAGTTGACCATATTAATTACCTGATTTTTGCCATAACTAGTGTGATGTGACTTTGCCAAAATCTCATTGCATAAAATATTCGTTAAGGTTTTGCCAAACCAGCCCGTTGGTATTTCATCCACTCTACTTTTGAAATCATAGCAAATGCCATACTTGTGCAATGTAAACCAAAGGGTTCTGTAATACGCTGTCTTATGCTAGATGAGACTATTAGCTGACAAAAGTTGTTAGAGCTGGAAGTATGTCATTTCTGTTCAGGGATGGAGACAAGTATTTTTGCTTTCAGTTGGAATAAATATACATCAAATATAGTAGGCTTTGGCATCACCCAGAAAACTGATGTTCTGTGGGTAATGAAATCGAAAGTGCTTAGCTAGTTTTCAGTGAGCGTCTGAGTATGTCCCTGATTTTCACAAGCAGCTCCTTTAGTGACAAACAGCATGCAAGTTATTTATTTCTGCTCTTCCTTGATTATTGTTAGATTTGCCCACTGGCTTTTCCTCATAAGATAAGCAGGAGAAAGACATCAGTTAGTTGTTTGAAGTCTAGCTGTACTTTATTTTTAACCCTTATTTCCATGAGATTCATACAGCTGGACAATTGCAAGAGCTGAAGCTGTTGAGCGCACAGTATTTAGTTCCGACAACATTAAGTATTACTTTGTGTGGGACTCAGTACTAAACTTGGCAAATATCAGGTGATAACTTTATTCCCCTCTTGTCAACTTATTCTCCTCCTGCAAATCTTCACAGCTTCCAAATGAAAGGTCAATAGTAAGCTAAGAGGGCTTACATTTTTAAGCACCTGCATGGTGACCTCATCTTACATCTTGTCTCACCTGGAAATAATTATCAGTTTATTTACTATGCAATAGACATTCATCCTTCGTATTCAGCTAGCTTTTTGTTTATTGTGCCACTGGCTTTGTCTTCCTGTTACACATACAGTTGTGTTGATCTTATTTACAGTATATGCTGTGCCATTTGATTTTATTTTGGTTGGTTGGTTGAATAAACTTGCGACACTCAAAACATTTGAAGAGAGATTTGCTAAAACAATACCAGTATTTGATCCAGTTTCATCTCAACTATGATAAAACCTGGACATTTTAGATGTTTATCAAAGGTCTTTTACTGGGGCAGAGGGGAAGTGTATGAAATAGATGTGTGACATGTGAAAGTAATGTTTGCTCTGAACAAACTTCTGAAAATTTAGTTGACAAAATTTTGGATGAGCTTAAAAAAAAAGCATGACTTTTGAAATCTCCGAATGCCTTGGTTCTCAGTATTATCATTCTTTAATTACTTTTTCTTTATTAAAATAAGTAGTTTTAAGACTTCTTTCTGACAGTATTATGTAATTTTTTTAGAGTGGGTAGATGGGAGTGTCGCTTGTATGTAACCATACAGATGACATGTATTTGTCTATTCTTTATTATCTTAGTAGTTTCATGCAATGTATGTACCATAACCAACCTATTGCCTATGAGAAACATGTAAGATAATGTATTTACAGCCATTGTTACAAGTTTATAATGTATTTTTCTATCTTGTTTTATATGTATGTTATATAACATTCAAAAGAATTTTTTTCCTGATTGAGAAAAAAGGATACAAAATGCAAAACCCACAATTTTGATAACTGAAAAATTGCCAATTGTTTTGCAGTACTTTATTATATTGGGAGTGTTGTCTTTCTTGGGCTTTTAGTTAGCTACTGGATGAATACATTAGACATATTTGGGTTTTAGTTGGGTTTTTACATAGCTTGCATTTAAGTTCTTTGGTTCTTTGCTGTTTCTATTAACCCATAGCATTATTTTAATAAATGTTATAATACCAACCTACTAACTCTGGACTATGTCTGTTTATTAACCATTACATGTTTAATTAAAATAAACAAATAAAGACGGAAGAATGTAAAGTCTTGATTTACTGGACTAACCCTGAAGAACGTGACCACAGATAACAAAACGTGACTTGTTTTTATGTTGTTTGTCGGCTGACATTCTGCACACTACTGTTAAGTTGGCTTTGGTCATTCTGGCCTTTTACTTTGGGGAATAGGTGCCAGTAGAAATGGGAACAAAGTAGCATTTTTTGAGGCATTCTTCTTGTAGAGTCTTGCCACTTGCCTTTCAGCATCTGCATTACTAATTCCACACTTTCTTTTTCTCTCTAAAATAATTACTGTCGGCTCACAGCAAAAGAGCAAAGATGCCTGTATATTGGTAAATTGTGGAGGTGTACAGAAACCAGTTTGATTCTTTGTTGAACCATTCAGAGGTTGCAGTTATAGTAGTTTGTGATTTGTCGGTTTTGGCACCTGGTTCACTGTTGCATCATGTGACATTTCTAAGCACAAAATACTTCTAGATAGAATTACCGTACATTCAAATCTGGAGGTTTTCGTTGCCACAAGTGCCTTGTTTTCTTCCTGCCACACAGTTTTGAACTTTTGTTTGTACTTCTGCTATAGTTTATCAATATTGTGTAGCTCAGGGGAGTACAATTTCTGTAAGCCAAAGGTCAAAACAGATTATTTGCTAATGACTGCAGAAAGTACAAAAATACACCTTTCACTGTATTACCAAGCAACAGCCATTTCAGATTCCAGGGCTGTCTTTATGTCATCTTTATCCCTGTAGATGACTGTAGCAACATGAATGCAGGGAATTGAAATGGAGAAAATGCTGTTTTGAATGTACGCCTATGCAAATATTTTTACAGAAACATTTCTCTCCTAAAGCTTCTGCTGCCAGAGGCTCCTTTACATATCCCCAGGTTTTTCTCCCAGATTTGTAATCTTAACTGGACAGTGATTGCAGCTAATGTCAAGGGAGATTCTTGATGTAGGTAACTCTTCAGATATCAGCAGTTTTTGTGAAAGCCTGGTTTTCTCCTGTAGATAGTAAAAATTCAGAGGAGTCTTTGCATCTGTTCAAACGCCTTCTTCAATTTATAATGTTTGAAATTACATATCTTGAAGTCCATGTGATCTGAAACTTTAAAAAGTTCTCACAGTATTACTAGGAATAAAAATAGAATGCATGTATATAGAGAAAAACAGTTCTGATGAAGATGTTAGTTTTCTAATGGAATGTAGTTTTACTTGTATAGGAATCTTTCTTAATTTAACAGATAATGAATACATTGCTATCCTTAAAGTCAGACACAGGGAGAGGATAAATTTAGGCATTTAGTACAGATAACATCAGGACCTTTTGGTTGTGTTACGACACAAGTGTCCTTTCAGAGACAAAAATATCTTTTCCTAAAGAGTTTTATTAGAGGCACACGGTAAAGTGCTCTCTCCAGTTCACGTGAAAATACTCAGATAGCACAAAAGGTTAGTATTTTATGTTAAAGAGTATTTCTGTTCCCAGAACTACTGCATTTCTGTAATATTTTTATTGTTTTGTATTTTTATCAGATTTGAAATACTGTCGTACTTTGTCCACAGTGCATTTTCATCTCATTCTTCATTATATGCAGTAATGAAGGTTGCTGTAAGTTTTGAAGTACTGATAAGCTGAAGTACAACAAAAAAGGAAAATTCTAAAGTAAAAATTTTTTGTTAACTATTGTTGCCCACTAGATGTATTTCTCAGTTTATGGAAGTGCCTGTCTGAAAATTTAACTATTTTATACTTTGTCTGCTTAAAGTAAAGAAACAAGTTATTTTTAGAGCTGAATTTAAGGATGACTTCAGTATTGCTACATCACTGAAGCCAGGTTGTCCTATGTTATTATTCTGGGGATAAATTGTCCTAACATTTGAAAGATCATACATTCAAGTCAATTGGAGAATTGCCGTTTGATCCAGTGAAGTGGGATTTATCTTAAGGTAAATCTTATTTTTTTTTTCAGTAGGTCAGAATATAAACAAAAACATCGCAGAGCCTTTCAACGTAAAATCTGAGCAGTGTTATTGACATCTTTCAAGTGACTGTTGTAGCAAAGTACAACAAATTTGGTTTCTTCAAGAGTTTGTTGGGTGGGTTTTTGTGCTATCCAGAATATATTTTATAAAGAGTCTTCAGGGGCATCTTCAGAATGTTTTTAATGTATACTGACAACGCTGATACTTTATTTGAACATACCATTAATCCCAAATCCATATATAACGAATGGCTTATTCCTAGGTTGTGCTCTTTGAGGGGGACCACTGAAAAGCTTTCTGCTCTGAAAATGCAGAGAAACATGGAAGTGTGTTGCCATCCACTAAGAAATCACTTTAATTTGGGGGAAACGTACTTAAAAGTATACGAAACCTGATTTTTTGTCTTGGTAAAAATAGCCGTCATAAATGGCACATTGTACAGAATGGAATCTGAGTAACACATTCCTAGGTCTGAAAGTACGTAATTGTTTTTGGAATCTCTATTATGTTTTTAATAAATCTGATATATTTTTCTAAAACAGTATTAATGGAATAGTGTCCAAATAACACATGAACCTTAGCATTAACACATGGTAATCAATGTTGAATCAAACTGGTTAACAAAAGTACAGTGCTCTTCCTTCTATGTGCCTGCGCACTAATTGCAGGTGGTATGGTTCTGTGTAAGCGATGGGTGTTGGGCACAGCAGGTCGCGGTGCTAATTTCTTGGTGCCAGCAGTTCAGATATCTGTCTTTTGACAGCAGATTAACTGGGAGGAATCTGATTCCCAAGGCAAAGATTAACTGAGATGTTAGAAGAACTAACTGAGAAAACAGCAACATCAAACAACATATATACATATATGCTTTGACTTGTGTTATGGCAGTTTGTGTGAAACATTTAAGGTTTTGTTTGTGCAAAATAATGTATTCTGAAGGGGGAAAACAAACATGGACATTGCTAAAATACATGTAAATAAAACACCATTTATGACTGTACATTATGTGCAATAAAGTAACTGGAAAAAGTGCATGTAATTTATCCTCAAAAGCAAACTGACAGCTCTCAAAGCTGTAGCTATAGTTCTGTTTTCTAAAAAGTTAAATTTTATTCTGTATCTAAACAGCAGAATAAAGAATGTACGTTTTTTCACACTTCAATTTTCATTGATGCTTTTAGCACTGTTGCAAAGGATTTTAATTGTTGAAGAGGCTTAAATTTTCATGGTCATCTGACTACCAAGGTATTTTTTGATTAACAGTTTCTTATTGCATATGCTGTTGTCTGTAACTGTAAAAGCAAGTATGCATTACATACTGGAAACATGGAAATCACATTTTGAATGTAGATTTGTGGATGCACCGATTCTGTCAGTTTCTGAAAGACAACAAAGTAATTTTTATGTTACTGTATTTCTCTAATCAATGTTACAACTGTGTAGAGCAAATAAGAAAGAGCAGTAAAGCTAGCATACTTACTGGGTGGAGGGTTCTGGTTACTATAGAAAATTATAACAAATCTGACACCACATCTAGTATGAATCAAGTGAGAAACACTGGAGAAGAAATAGATTACGGTGTTTTAACAATTTCAGTAATATTTATGTCATGATAGTTCAACACAGTTTCTTTACCAGGGTATTCGTTGCTGTGAAGTCTTTCTGCTTTACACTGTTCAAATGAAAAATTGTTTGCTTCAAGTGTAAGTGTACAGTGGATAAGATGAAATGTGGCATCTTCAGGAGTCTGATAAAATAGGGGAGAGGAAGCTAAATACCAACATTTAGGCACACCCCTCTCCTGTGCACCTCCAGGAAGGAAATAAAATTTGCATTCTTAGCATTACAAAATAGCTTCCATGATGAATCTCAAACCAAGTGGCAGCATATAGTTATATCTGAGCTAGCTTTAATCTCAGTAGTTCACAGAATGTAGAGATGCTATTTAGCATGTGCCAGTCCAGGAGGTAAAGCAGCCCTTGACATTGTTGTGGTTACTTTGGATGGCAATGCAAGCATGGCCTGTGCACTGCAGTCCTGTCTTGAAGTGTGAGCACAGCCTCGCTTTCTGTGCTGTCTGGCTGTGCAAACCCATCTATATCCCTGGAAAACAGAATTGTAATTCCTTATCTCTTTCAGTAAGTCATTAATACCTGTTTATGATCCTGTTCATGCTAGGAATTGCATTTATCAGTCTACAAAATAAAGTAGAAGTGGAATCTAATGATTGGAAGTTTCTGTTGATAGATTTTGCTACTACTCTACCAAAGCTTTCTGTGTAAGTGGAGGATGGCTGAACATTGAGATGTTTTCTGAATGTTTTTACTACAGTTACTGTATCTCCCTTGAGGAAGTACAAACTTAACCCTTATCTGTGTCAAAATAATGAGAAGCATTTGTACCAAAGAGTGCAAAACTCAGTGCCTGAAATTGCTGTCTTTGATGTTCAGGTCTACTAACATAAATAGAGAGATTATCCAGTTGTTTTTCTCAGTGTCCCTCTTGAGTTCTTGAACAGTTAAAACTAGACAACAGCTCCTGTAAATTGAGCTCTTCTAAAATTTATCAATCCCAGGTAACCAGTAGCTCCCCAAACAAGGCATTTTAAAGTCTTTGTTACAAAATAGCGTAGCATATATTTGCCTTTTTTAATTTCTGTCACTGCATTTGCAAAGTGTTTTCATCTTCAGCAACAAACAAAAGTGACTAAGTAGTAAACTGAATAGACTCAGTAGTGATGTTAAAGAGAAGAAACACCAAATAATGGCACACCTCTCAACATGGCATCATTTCAGCAGCTCATCATTTAAACGAAGGTGGTTTCTCTCAATTTTGGATACTTGTAAATTGCTTATGAAGACAAGAGGCTAAGTAGAGAAGTTACTTTTGTTAGTGGGAGCCCTTCAGAATGAATTCTATGGATTTTCGGTTTCCTAAGGGTGGCCTCTCTGAAAGAGGTGGTACTTCCACTGCCTGAAGCTGGGAAGACCCCAGGTGGTCTTGCTGAATTACTTCTTGTAAGTAATTCAGCAAGCAATTGTCCCAGTGTTACTTCTGGCCTGCTTTCATAGTCTTAAATAACAAAAATGAAACCCACCTTTTAAATCCAGATCTTTTTAATATCATGAAAAATGTATCAATCTTGAGCTTGCAGGGCAGTGTTTTACAGGGATATTTTTAAATTGAAATTACTACAGTAAAAAGGCAGGTTGAGTGAACAAGAGTATTATGGGAAATGTTAATGTATGATAAAGATACCAGGATCACTATTTTGAAGTCTCACATTATTACATGCATTAGAAATGCATAGGGAGATAATATTGTAATATTTAACTTGTTAGTTGCTTCAGCTGTGGCTTCCATGCAGGGTGGTTTTCATGGGACCTTGTACAGTTCGAAGGAGGTAAAATGGCAAGGTACTGCAAAGCACTCCTGCATGTATGCTTTTACGTGGAGCACAACATTTTTCGAAGGGAGGTTTTTAGGTCTTGGCTTCAGATTTTAGGTAATACGTGGTAAAACAGTGATGCAGGAAGCATAGTTTGTTATTCTACCTGCTAATCACCAAAAGTTTAAACATCTGTTACCAGTTCTGAGATTCTTGTATGTTAATTGCATGGCAAAATCCATGCCTTATTTTTAAGATGGGTGCAACCCAGAGATCCTCATATGCGTACTACTCAAGTACATCTCTGGATCATTCATAGAGGGTGGATAAAGCACTGCAGAGCAGGGCACAGAGCCACCACTTGCATGCTCTTGTGTGACTTTTCCCATATCACCTTTGTGAAGAGAAAACTTTGATTTTGCCAGGAAGGCAGTGAATGAAGCAGATCTTCAGCTTTGTTTCTGAGAGAAAGTAGGAAACGTTTACGTATCTGCACTGAAAGAAGGTATGGAATAACAATAATGTCAGAGCTTTGAATCTCGGCCTGGGCAGGTGAATAAAATTACTTTGGACTTTGTATGAACCAGGAGGAAGCCAAACTGAAACAAGAGCAGCGCTAACAAGAAGCCTGTGCTATGCTGACAAGATGTTCATAAGAGTCTGTAGGCTGAAATTTTAAGTGAAGAAAATGCTGTCTATGCTTGAGGAGCTGGTTTGCCCTATCTCCCTGTTATCTTAAACAAACTTGTTAATTTCTCTGTTGGAAATATTTCGCTTCTTCGGCCTAATTTGAATTTCATGTTCTTTTTTTCTAAGGTTCTGCCCTGCCCCCTTCTGCACTGCCTTAAATTTTATAGACATTAGGAGCTGGCACAGTTCATTCTTGGTGTAGAAAGACTACAAGCAAGACTTCAGGTCTAAATCCAGGATGTGCAAGTGTAACATTGTTTTGAGAGCCTGTTTTAAATATACATGACTCCATTCAAGCAGATGGAGGAGGAATGTCTCCATGGTGAAGAGCGCAAATGTCACGCTTGGAACACCTGGGTTTGAGATATTCCTTTTATTGCTGCTGATTTGTGCAATTTTGACAGCACCCTTGTAGCTAAATTCACAAAAATCTACTCACCTGAAGTGGGAATTAGGCCTTATTCAGGTGTCAAACTACAGAGTATGATTACATAGGTTTTCGTCAAAATACAGAGTGTGATTACGTAGGTTTTCATCAAAAATGTCTTTTATGTTATTTCATAGAGAAAACACCATCTCCTCATCTTCTGTCTGGTTTTAGCAACAACATCGACAAAAAAGAAGGTCCTCAGTACCCAGAAACAACATACCTGGCTTGAGTGCAGGGGAAAAAGTACTGTCAATAAATCCCTGTCTTTCAGCCACACCTACAGTTAGCTCAGCAGCTCAGCTGCTTGGGTATGTGTCTCATTTTCCTATGTGCAATGTGTACGGTCCTGACTTAGCCTTTTGCATTCCCCAGTTACCCATAAAGAAGCTCAGTACCGTTTCACTCAAGTACTTTTGTTGCTCTTGTTCTGAATTTTAGTGCCTCAGTTCCCCATCAGTGAAATGAGGTTAACAGGAGTACCCCAGCAGAGCATCAGCTGTGGATGATGGCATTCAAGACTCTGGAGTGCTCAGCTAATACCATGCTGAGTGCTCTCTAGTATCATCACAGTGTACAAGTGTCTTACAATCTAGAATGTATTTAAAAATAAAGCATGTAAGCAAAATACCTTGACTTCTTCGTCAAACCCATAATATAAAAAGATTACAGAATCTTGTAGGCTGGGTGAGCCCTAGTCTCAGACCAGATTACCTTGGTGGGTACCAGTAATACCAGGTTGGATGTCTCTTGCATTGGCTTGATTTGTGTTCATAACTGCCTCCATCCTGCAGGCTCACTATGGATGGGCTGAGCTGCATCCCAGTTTTTCACAGTTGGCATGTCCAAGGAGAGGGGAAGGGACAGAGTTGCAGCAGCAGGGAACAGCGCTGCTTTGTCTCTTTGCCAATGGAATGTAGAAGCAGGGAATCCTGATTACACTTAGGATCCAGGGCAGGCAAAATGGGATTGTATTGCAAATCTGTTTGGTAAAAGTCAGAATTTCCCACTACAGCATGGGAGACAGGCATAGTGATAGTACTAGAGTGTTAGCACATCACTTTTTACTTGTTGGATTGTTAGTATCGTCAGGCTTCGAAATAACAGCTTTGTTTAAATTTTCTGCTGCCTTTTGGGAAAATGCCTACTCCAAGAACTCTTTGGCATTCATAGAGCCTATAGGAGAGTCTAGCATGCAGATATGCTCTCTGAGTTTTGTGTGCTGAGGTTGAACAACTTTGATGTTTTGACAATAGCAATCCTGATACCATTACAATACAGTGATGGTTTAACACACCATGTCCTTTACAAATGTAGATCTTTTATAATACACAGTAAATTCAAGGAGCTGGAAAAAGATGCCATGAGGTGGCATTCAGCATTACTCTTAAAGGTGCATGAGTATTACTGGATGTAGGAGAGGGTGCTTGTGGCATACGTCATCTCAATTTGAGAGTTGAACTTAAAAATCAGGTGGCTTTTCTTTTTAATCCACAGCCAGGTGGGTATTGCCTGTTGCTTTGTTAATATGGTTCTTCCTCAGTGCAAAAGTTAGCATGCAAACACCAGATCTCCTCTGCAATTATGTGAGGTTGATTGTTTTAACTCTCAGGCTACCATATGATGTTTGAAATGCCTTTGATGCAAGATCAACAGTGTTTACAGTCTCAGGCTTATAGCTGTGAGTGGTTACATTTGGCGTGCCAGTTTTGCAATGATCTTGCTACATACTTCTGTAGGAAAGGAATAAATGCTGTTTGTGAGACAGAGCTTTGGGTTTCTCAAGCAAGAGCCAGAGTTAGCAGGTAGGTATAAACCAGATTCATCTCATACCACCAGTCCCATAAAAGCCCAGTATTAGCTGATTTATCCTTGGTCACACTCCACTGCAAGTCGGCTGGCAAACAAGCACTTTTGGCCAGTCTCAGTGTAGTGGGAGGTGGAGAAGTGGGAATTTAGCTTTTCAGTCCAGACACTTCAAAGATTTTACGTTGGTGCAGTAAACAACTGCATTTTCTTAGTTGTCATGTACATCACAGTGATAATAATAAATTACATTAATGAAGCAGGGCTCTCAGCTGCTCTGGGTTTGTCTTCAGACTCCCCTGTGTAAGGAAACCTTGAAATAAATCATTTCCATTCTGACAAGTGCCTGTTTTAAAACAGAAGTGAAACCAGTGAATGAAATAGTCAAACTTCTGGCTCTTTTTAGGAGGGAGGGAAGCAGTAAATAATGTTGCCTTAGAGCAATTTCTCCTTTGTCATCCCTTTTCCCCTTGCAGTTTGCTGTCACTAATCACTGTGAGCCAGACTGTGTATGTCGAAGAATTCTTCAGACGGAGTCAGTCAGGCTGCTCGTGTGAGTAATTTGTGATGCACACACACAGGACCATCAGGCCCTGTGCTATTAGACTCATTTCAGCTATAAATTCTCCAAGCAAGGACTTTTATATCTTGTCAGTAAAACACTGGGTGGAATTCCAGTGCCGTCTGTTTTTTATTTCTTTCTACAACTCCTCATTTTCCCTCTCCTTCTTCTTCATTCACACACAGAGCACTAAGAATTAAAGTAGCCACTGCTCTGACAAGCAATGCCAATGTACCTTTTTCCTCCGAGGAACTCCTTGGGACAATTTAGCAATGTTTCTCTGGCTCTCAATGTTCCTTTCAAGTCAAGAGCCACATTGCTGACAGGTTGGGAAAGGGAGAGCTGGGTTGCAAAGGCACTGAAGAAGTTGCATCAGTGCCTCACGGCAGCAGGAGAGTCTGGTTCTGTCGGTGAGTCAGCTGAGCCACTTGCTCTTCTTGCTTATTCCAGCCACATACAGGCGTGTGCAGGCAGGGAAAATTCCCAGCTTTGATTGCGCTTGAGGAAAGGATCTGCTTGTGCTGCCACAGTGACCTCTGTTCACTCAGAATAAAGCCTCATGAAGCACAATTGCCAAAATCCTGGAATGAAATACTTCTGCTTAATCCTTGACCCTTTTTGCTCTTTTTATTGGGAGGAAAGGAGTCATTTATGGCAGGTTTTTTCCCAAAAAATTAATTACCAGCTTTGATGTGTCTATAATGGGTATAATAGTGGAGAATAGGTCTTCTGCCTATAAACTTGTGTATAAATAGCACTTTTGTTTCACTGGTTGGAATAATGGCTGAAGAGACGTACCAACAATGCAGCAGCTCTTTTCCTTTGTACTAGACCAAATAGGCCTGCAGGAAGAAAAATACTACTTATGCTTTGCTTTTAGTCTGAGACTCAGCCTATGCAGAGGCCTAGCCCAGGGCAGAGGCCCCACTTAAATCCTGCTAAGCCCTCAGACAGTTCTTCCAGTTTCCCCTATGACAGGTACAAGGATCCGGAGAGTTTTGCATTCTGATCATGGTTAAAGGCATGTAAATAATACCTTTATGACTCAGGTATGTCTTAAAATATGCAATCTGATAGCAGACAATTCCACTTTATTGTGCAGATACTTGTTCTGAACCACATGTCTGGTAAGTCATGAAATATTAATGGCCATGTAAATCTCTTCTGTATCACCAGCTTTTCTGTGTTCCTGACCCCTGACTTCCTTTAATCATCTCCTGGGTGTGTGGTCTGTTACTATTCTGAGATATCTTGTGAACAGGGGCAAAGTAATTACTTGATCCCTGCCTGCTGCAAGAATCTTTTTGAAAGGAAAATGGATAACTTCAGAGACGTTTCTTCCTTACATAAAAATCAGCCCCACCTGCTTGCTTCACGTGCATTCTCTTTTGGTGGCCTGAATGCAGAACTACAGTGTTTGGTGTTATTTGCATGGCTGTAAAAACAGGATTCATGCATCTCCTAAGTCATCACCTGCTGCTCCCTAGATTAAATTCAATTTCTGGACATTTTCTCCCCTCCTCTCCCTCTCCTATGGATTTTGCTTTAAGGCATCCTTATAAATAAGCTTCAACTCCAACCACCAGACGTGTTATTGTGATTTGTTACAGGAAGGCCAAAGATCTTTCAACCAGCAGCTGTAGTGTTTGTTAGTGACAGGGTTATCTTAGCTTTGCTCCTAATAACTAGAGGCTGAATTAAAGCCTGAAACATGACATTTTTTAAGAACTGGAGCATGTTTTTGATAGATTCTCCTTTCTGTTCTCTGCCTATTCTCTAACATCCCAAATACTATAAATAACGATGTTTCTATTGTGGAGGAATACGGAAATGCTTCCTAGATCCCTGCCAAACATAGGAGAGGTCAGTGGTTTGGTGCCATGAGGGTCTGACAACCAAAGGAGAAGCAGCTGTACAAGCAATATGGCAAGGGGCAGAGAACTAATCATGGAAGAGCATTTTCCATACAGGAGCTATTTTAGTAAAGCAGCATGATGAAGGTATAGACGTGAGTAGGTATTTTTGCAAGAGCTTGTAGTGACTGCCAAGGGCATAGTGTAACACAAGGGCAATAATGACCACACAGTTTAATACAAGGTTATTAAACGCTGACCCACATGCAGTTTCTGAACAATTTTGCCCAAGTGCAGGAGTCAGCAATGCAGCACCAAAACAAATGCTTTTAAAATGGTGGTTTCATGTAGATAAGCAGGTGGGGGAGACTAGCTGAGATCAAATCATTCATTATCAGAGGAGAGAAAAAGGAAAAGGAGTACCTCACATGTTTGTCATATCCCACTTTGTAATACCTGGATGAAGCAGAAGAACTTTCTGGGGCTCTGCCGTTCACGTGTCATTTCTGAGGATCAGGTGCCAGCCTGAGAGAAATCCACACCATGAGTTTTAAAGGAACAAAGATATCTATCTACCTCACCCTTGATGTCGGTCAGGAGTTAGGTACCTACGTGTCCTTAAGGGCAAAGGAGTCTGCCAACCGCCACTTTTCAGACTGGGTATCATTTCTGGTTTTCCAGCCCTTGCCTTCTGCCTCTTCTTTCCAGCTGTCCAGACTCACTCTTCATTATTTGTCTTTCTTTCATGCTTTTCTGAGATCTTTTTCTCCTGAAATGACCTCAGTGACTTCTGGGTCCTTTGAGAAAGGCAGACCAGCAGCTTGGCTCACACAAATGGCAATCGTGAAGCAACGTTATTCAGTGGCTTAAAAACCTCACAGCCTCCAACCCTGGGATCACCAGTGACTTGGCTGTGCCCTGTGCAGGGAGTGGGAGCCCCTCATGCTATGGAATTGGGAAACTGATGTGCCACCAGATGATTAATGCTGTGGGAGCTATAGAGAAAACAGAGCAGAGAAGCCAGAAGCCTCACGGCCCTTCTGTGGCATTGCAGTGTTTCAGCACAGGATGACTTGTTGCTTGCAGTTGCTAGTTCTGGTTTTGGAAAGAGGTCATCCTGATCAGCTGAAGGGAGCAGTGAGTAATCTTCATCTAACTAAGCTATGAGTCACTCTAATGAGCAATACCATAAGTGCTCATCTGCCCATCGCATGGTTCTTCGTTTGAGACTCAAAGTCAACCTGCAGCCTCGGTGTGCCTCAGGGCTGCCTTTTGGGCAGAGAGGACCCTGGAACAGTGGTTTTAATGCAAATCTTACTAATGGAAGGGATGCTTTTGTAGTATCCATGTATGATCCAGAACTCAGTGTAAGTAATTGGGAAGCTTTCCATAGTTTTTCTGTATTTAGCATTTCCCTCTAAAGCTGCAGAATTGGGTTTTATTTGAATAACCCTTTTGTATCCCTCACCGCCAGGACTTCAGCTGCAGATAACTCTTGTCTTGCCCACAGAAACCTGGCCAGCTGGAGCTGATTGGTCTGATGTGCAGCAACTTGGCACTGAAGCAGGTGGGATTGTCTCTGGACAAGTGGCATCGTGTGCCTAGGGACAGCACAAAACATGCCAGCCCCCTCTGTCTTTCCTGCTCTCCACCCTGCCTGCACTGTAGATAGCACCCATCTCACCACTTCAAAGGCTGCCCTGCTCTGCCACCTTCATTCCTCTGAGCGAATGAATGTCCTCAATGTCTTCACTTGGTTTTAATCTCCACCTGTGGTACCAACATGCTGGGGATTATGAAAGCCATTTGCCTCTGGTTTGAATGCAAGGCATGGTCTGGCTTGGCTGCATACAGGAAACCACGCCACTGAATGTTTTCAGCAGCTTCACAGTGCTATTTAAAGTGAAAGCACTTTCATCTGGAAAAGGCGAGGATGAAGGTGATGGCTAATAATGGAAGTTTATAAATGCAGCTGACATTCTAGCTCTCCATGTCTTTCATGCCATCTTTCATTTACTCTCTTCTGGTGCTCAGTACTGTTTTAATGCTGTTGGTTTTGTCCCTGTGAGCATAGTGCTTCAGAGTAACTGGGGTAGCTGAGTTTGATCTGCTTGCATGTTTATGGATATAATGTGGGCTGTTAAGTTAACCCTGCAAGGGAAATGATCTATGAAACCTCTATGGTGAGCTGTGCTAAGGGACAGACTTTTGCAATCTCTGGATTATACTGAAAGCAGTTTCAGGTGTTGAGAACTTCAAGTTCTTATAGCTTACAGGTATTAACACCACCTCAACCCACCCCACCCCCATTATAGTTAAGAGCTTTTTAATAGAGACCTCTCCACATAACACTGCTATATACTGTTGGCACCAGCAGTAGGGTACCTGACTAATCCTGGTCTGGGCTTCTCAGCTCAGCTCCCTCCTTCAGGAGCTGAAGGACATGGACAGCTGTAAGGGCAATTCTTCCTAGGCTAGAAGAAAAGTCTAATACAAATAGACGAAATTGTTCTCCAACTCTGTGACCTGCCCAGGCTCCCCATGCATTTGGCTTGGCTGGACATGAGCTCTTCGGACAGCAAAACCAAAGTGAGGTGAATGAGACATGTGCTGAACCTCTCGAACCCCATAGCTAGTGAGGTACACAGAGAGATCCTAGTCCTGTCCACAGCCTTGAAATGAGATCATCCCTCCTGTCTATGACACTTTTCTGTCCCTCCTGGCTCTGCTTTGCTGAAAGTCCATCTGGGAGGTACACAACAATGTGCACAAAGATAGCTGGTACCCACTGAATCCATATTTACAAATACATGTATTTGTGAAGCTGACCTTCCCCAAAGCCACTCATTCACTGTCCTTCATGTCGCTAGGGATTTCGTACCTCACAAGAACAAGAAAAACTCCTCTGCCCCAAAATTCTCATCTAAAGCTCTTGCTCAGAGGTAGCAAGAGGCAAAACAGTGCAAGTTTTGCAGCTGAACTCATGTTAAGAGGAATTATTTCAGCAGTCTGTACATTCCTTCTACTTACGATTTATTATTAACAGTCTGAAGGGGAGAAAAATTACTCGTTAAACAATCAGCAAGGTATTCATAAGACATTATTGAGATCAAGTCTCAGGAAAACATGAGGCTTCACATACATATTAAGTTTTAGCTACCAAGTTAAATCATTTTACGTAAGAAAGTGAAACTTAATCCAGCTGCTCTGTCTGTATTGCTGCTGCTCAAGGGGAAACAATTTCAGATCCACCGTAATCTGAGTAAAAGGTTCAACACCAGCTCCCTCTTATCAGAGGAAAAGGAGCAGTTTCATCTCATAGTTTCTGCAGTTTGCCTCATGCTTCTGTATTTGCTGGTGGCCAGATATGAGAGCAGATCTGTTAAAGGAGTCCCCTTCCAGGGACTGGAAAGCAAAATGCCTTGCTGTGAAACCCTTCTCCTTAGGAGAAAGTTTGCAAAAGTGGAATTTCTGCCTTAGCCCAAATCTATATTCTTGCTCTAATCAGCAATGAGGCAGTAAGGTACTGCTCAGTCCTCTTTTTGCCCCTCGGAAAGGGCCCACTCTCCCTCCAGTATAGGATATGTGGCATACTTGCCTCCCAACTGCACTACTGTATGGTGGGATGATGTGGTTTTGTTGAGAAACTGAAGCTCACCAACACCCTCACTTCTCACACCCATACTTTGCTTTCTGAACCTCTATTTGCTTGTGCTGTGCACTGATGATCCTGTATAAGAAATTGCTTAAAAAAAAATCACAAAGACATTTCTAAGAGTAGTGGAGTCTTCAAAGGAAAATTCTCGGGAAGCTGGAAATATGGTGGGAGGGGAAATATAATCTTTCTCTCATTTCAGATGAACTTCTGCCTTCCTTGAAATTTCTGTGAATTTCAAAGCCTTTGATGGTCATGAAACATCAGAGGAGCCTTTATGCTAAGCAAAATCTGTGTGAAAGAAGTGCTGCTTCTGATCCCAGGAGCTGCTGCACACCCCGTTCCTCCTTATGTTTGTCATAGCAGATGCAGCCAATCTGCATTTGTTTGGGTGGTCGTGGCTGACCCCTTACTGTCCTATGTAGGATGATGCTGGAGCAAACTCCATTACAGGACTTGCCAGCGTGGCCAGTGGGCCACCCTGGCCGCTCTGCTGTAGGTCAGCCTAGCTGCTCCACAGGGATGGCTGCACTCTCTGCCTTGGGATGCCTTGCATGAAGCAGAGTGCACAGCATAGCTTGCTTTTATCCTAGCCTCCCTTACAGGGTCAACATCAGGCATAGACACCACTGCAGGGGGCTTTCCTGGAAGAGCTCTGGTGGCACCAGGCATGGGTGGCACATTTATAGTCAGTTACAAATCACTGTGAATGCAGGTTACTGAAAAGGACATCATGACCACCACGAGCCAGGGCAGCCACCCCTTGGGACAAGTACAGCTTGTGTGGTATGGTCAGGAATTTCTTCTCCCATGCATAACCTATAGCTGGAGACTATGAAAGGGATGCCATAGATACTTCAAGGGCTGCAGCATTGGAAAACAACCCCCACAGGCCCCTTCTGAAGGGGAGCACTGATCTGTACTGG
Source organism: Forpus xanthops (assembly GCA_032466535.1). NCBI lineage: Eukaryota > Metazoa > Chordata > Aves > Psittaciformes > Psittacidae > Forpus > Forpus xanthops. The sequence continues at coordinate 65,660 of JASSUY010006155.1, read as the reverse complement.
AGAGCAGATCAGTCCTACCACTTCCCATGCCTTGCTTCCCAACCACTTCCAGCAGCACTTGTGGGTGTCTTACCAGAAAATCCTTTCAGAAATGTTGCTGGCAGAGAATATCATCTGATTGAGCAAAGAAGGGGAGAGAAGAACCAAGAGCAGAAGTTCAAAGAGGCTGTTTTCTACCTGGGCAGTGGTTATCCTGTGAAGATTGATGCTTTCAAGTCTTGTTCATTCAATAGGAGGGAAAAGGCTGCCCAAGTGGCTGGGCAGTGGCATGTCCAGGCTGGTCCCAGGCAGCTCCTGATCCAGCAAGCTTTGATGTGCCTCTGCCTCATGCTTCCCTTCCCAAGGCCCCAACTGAGTGGAGAAGCTGCAGCCCAATGGGGCAGGTCATGGCATGGGCACCCCCAGAGGAAAGTGTACAAAAGCCAGGTAAACAGCATTTTGGCACTCACTGTAAGAAGGCAGTAGGAGCATTGAGGAGCTTGCTTGCCACCACAGACAGACTGCAGGTGAACCAGAGCCTTCTGCATGAAGAGCTGCAGGTCTGAAATAGTCATTTTCTAATCTTTGTGGTGTCCCTGCCAGTTTAGACTTACCTCATCTCTCACAAATGCAGGCTTATTTGTATTTGACCCACCCATCTAACTGATTCACACCCAGACATATGCGATCCAGGGTTGTGAGAGCATATGCAAGGCCAGTCCATGCTTCTCTCTTGTCCTTCACTGTGTCAGTTTCCTTGCAAACTTCAGGCTTCTCATCCTGACTAATTTCTCCTACCCCTTCCTCCCGCTGCTTTGCACCATGCTGCAGCTCAGGAGCTGGTTTGCCTTTTGCCTTGCTCCAGTGTGGCTCCTGCCTGTACCTATAGATTTTCTCTCTATCAGGTAGCTCAATTGTTCTTAAACAAGCTAAAGAAGTATCAGACTATTTTTGGAGCAATACAACGTATTCCACAGAAAGTGAACCTTATGATTTTTCCTGGAGCAGTTTTGGGAAGTTCTTCTTGATGTGAACCAAATGTAGTTTTTGAGCATGTGACTGGCACAAAGCACAAAAGTAGTGACTTTTTTGAGGATAAGCTGGGCTAAGGAGTAGAGCACTTTGAGCCTTTTTATTTTCTTTCATTTTTAAAGCTATGTTGGCTGAGTTGGTGCCTTTGAACAAGGGTAGGTGTGGTACACAGCTGTAAGGGATGTAGGCGGAGCTGTGAAACACATCAAGAGTCACTTAATGACTTCTTTTTAGATACACTGCAGAAGGACAATGTCATGACTGGAGCTATATGGACCAAGGTCAGGGTATGAATTTGTAACTGAAGCAGAAGGCTGCAAAATAAAGCAACAGCATTGTCCAGTTCTTCACATGACTAATGAAGCATCACTTGATAATGCAGATTGTCACTGCCAAACACAAATTTAATCACAGCTCCTGTTCCCACCCTATGCTGTTTATTAGGCTGGTCCCCTCCAAAATGGCCTTGCTTCTGCAGAGCCAGCAAACATGACTTAGTGATTAGCCAAAGGGCATGCAGAGGAGGAAAGATGAGTATCATCTCAAATTAATCTCCACCACTTCCATGGGCAACATGCAGTGTTTTTTGACTGAATTATGTTTGAAATGTGGTGCACTGTTCTCAACCCAGAGGACAGAAACAGGACTGCTACCTAACATAGGTGCAGCTAGGTAGCAGCAGGGCTACCTTCACATCATGCTACTTGTTACTGAAAGAGTATGATAAAAGCATTCAGTATCTGAGGCACATGTGGCAAGGGGAGATGAAGGGAAACCATGCTGAAATTTGGCACTATGGCAGGGTGATTTGAAGACAAACCCTATAGAAGAAAGCAGGTAATTCAGTAAAGCTTCATTTAAAGTGATGAAATGAAGATCTGTGGGCCCACCAGGAAGGCTTCAAGTCATCTGATCTGAATGTATGGCAGAAAAGGCTTTTGTGGCAATAATCAGCAAGGCAAGGAGGAAAACCCAACATAATAACATGGCAAGGTCCAACACCCGATTTAAACCCATTTTCTGTCTTTTTCAGAAAGCACAAGTCCAATCTGAGCAAAGCTAAGAGGAAGGAGAATTAGATATAGAAGGTAAAATAGTAGTCGCTTGCCCCCTTTGAATTCTGTAAGAGCTAGCAGTTAAAGAGGTAAGAGTTGCTAACAGGAAAGTATGTATCAGAGAGGCTTTCCTGAGAAACAGTGGGTCCATTGGGTGGCCAGAGTGGAAAGGCAGAACTCTGCAAGGATAGGTCTTCTAAAGAAGCTGAATGATTTTGGGACATTGATCTTCACTGCAGACTAAGAGAGAGAGAGAAGCAACCCCAAGCTACTATTATTAAGTAGCAAAAATCAAGGAACAGTTGGCTTTGCAGCAACCAGCCCTCCCCCCACTGTCTGACAGCCATCAGCCTCCCTACAGAAATGTTCATTGCCTTTTCACAAAAACCTCCTATGGGGCTCCTCATTTTTCCTGCATCTCACGCAGAGCTTCACTGTCTGTTATGTGTCACAGTTTTCAGATGTTTTGGAAACAGAGGTGTAACTAAAATGCCGTGCACTTAGCAGATCTCTGTATGAGACTGCTGGACTTTCCACCCACTGCAGAGCTCAGGGAGAGGGCAAGGAACAGCTTTCTCCGTACAAAGCTGTGTTGCTTTGTCAGTACCAGGTAGTGCCCCCAGGACTGGAAATAAGGAAAATTATGGAATGACATTTCAGTTGCAAGAAATAATTTCTTTAGTCTTATACTGTAAGAGAAAGAGGTTTCAAAAGCATGTGGAGCTAACGTACTTTATCACCTATTGAAACCAGTGGTAAGCATCTCAACTTCTGTGGGGCAGGGTTAAAGCACAGCTGCTGGTGAAAGAAGAGCTGGTTGAAAGTGCATCCATCTTACAACAGGTTTTAAGGGTGTTGTCTCTTGCTGGAGCAAATATACATGTTTTCATGTGTTTTTACAGGAAAGCAATGTCAAATTTGAGGGTTTTTTGATTTGCCCCTTTTACCTTCCAGATGCAACAGTCTGTCTCTACTGAAAACATCACATCCACAGAGCTACAGCGTTATGTCTCAGCTCTGACAAGAGAATGGATGCAGATCTTTTCCCCTTCCATCTCCCCAAACAAAATTTGATCAGAAATAATCTCTCTGAATTCTGGTGCAACCACAAAGTACAGATGAGGGAAAAGCCCTCCCTTCCCTGAAAACTTCACTGACCTCATGTCAGCCAGTAAAAAAATCTGATTCCAGCTGTAGGGGTCAAGGAAATGCCCAAATCTGGTAGGTGGTACTCAGTAATGTGGGGCAAGATAGGCTTTTTGGGGTTTGCCTGTTTTTATAACATATAATAATCATAATTTACATGCTTTATAATCCCATAGTAAATAGCCATAATTTTCCCAGCTTCACAAAGTTAAATGCCCACATGCCCACTTACACACAGAAAAATTGATCCCTGTGCAGCCAGAGGAGTTTGGAAAGGTCATTTTCCAGGCTGGGGTGAGATTGAGGGTGTTGCTGTTAATTGAAGAAGGGATCTTTTACATCTTTCTGACAATAAACAGTGCAAATAGCAGTAGTTCCGCTGCCATCCCTCCGGCCTAGGAGTGCTGTTAAGACAGTTCTTGTACTTAATTGCCCACTGCAGTGTCTCCTCTTGTCCTGGCTGGGTTGTGCAATGTTTAGTAGTGCAAAATCTCCACCAGCAATAGGGATCACACCACCGCTGCAAGTCTTGCCCTTTTTACATTCACACTTCTTGCCTCTGAAGCCAGCTGCAGTGACTGCTGGCTGTCGGTCCCACCTCCTTATTCCCTATCTCTGTGGGACTCTGCCTGTGTTTTTCAGCAAGCTCAGATTACCTCTTGTCTCTGGATATATTTCTCTCCCCACTGTCCTGTAAAATCAACAAACATCCCCACCTTCCCCATCCCTGTTTTCCTTTGAATACTTAAATACCTGTGAACTTGGCACTCCTGGTGGGATTTCAAAACCCAGCCCAGATTTGGGCTAAACAGCTGCTGTGTACTGTCAGATCTACACACTACAATGATTTGTACAGCCCATTGCTGAACCAACTAGAGCCATTTGTTTAAAAAATAAAGAGACAGATGAATTCAACTCTTCCCCTTCTCCTAGCAAGCTGATATCATGTGCCTCTCTTAAAAATGGCTTGCTCCAGAATGCATTAGAGCTAAATTATCATTTGTGTTTGTCACAGGGATTGCTAATGTGTAATGAGATTTTAGAGTTAATGTTTTGTACAGAGCACTTAGCAGAGCTGGGATGAAATTGGTTCAGGATTCTGATGTGGTGTTTTAATTAAAGATATTTTCCAATCAGGGCTGAGCAAACGACTTGTCAGAAGATTTTATACCCATCAGCCAATATAGCAATGCAATGCTGGTCTCGCTTTCTGCTTTTGGGTTTTCTTCAGGGAATTAGAAGAGAGCCTCTCTGAATCTCATGCAGGCAAGCCTTCCTTAGCTAAAACCCTTACAGGAGAAAAAAAAACATTATTTGATGCTCTGAAACTTTTACCTGGATATCAGTGGTCTGGCTCATTGCAGCGTGACACTAGCCTTACGCTGCTTTGATTTTGTTGAGCTTGCAATTATAGATTGGTGCAATACATGCACACGGACTAAAAGCAATGGGAAGCCAGGTTCTGTGAGGTAAGTCCTAAGCTCTTGCCTGCTGTAGCAGAGTCCTGAGCTATGACTGCAGCTCATCTTCCAAATCCTGCTCTGCTGTTGGACGTAGGATCCAGGGAGGAGGCAGGAAAATGGGTGAGGTAGATCCAGAAAAAGGAGAGGAAGGATTTCTAAAAGCTGTACCTGCTCAAACCAGCATGATGATGATGGAGTTGTCTCAGTCTCAGTTGGCTTAAACAAGCATACAGATGTATGATTCAGTGCAAACATCAAATGCGTGTTAATAAGCATAATTTTATTAATTGCTGGATGATAAGGGACATTATTACCAAACTAACACATTGGTTTTTCAGCTGCCTCTGGTCTATGCAGGTAACTTCAATAATGATCAGGTCTTAAGCTCGGCTATCTGCTTAAAACAAAGTCACACTGCTATAACCAGTCATGAAGTCCAGCACATTGGGCAGGTTTCAGGCACAAGCAATCAAGCCTCTAGCAGAAAAACAGCCACTGTCTCATCTGTGATTCTCATCATAGAATGCCCGTTCAACAGCCCAGAGAAGCTAAGCTGGGTAGGGCTGTTGAGAAGGGCAGGCAGGATGCAGGGAAGCGGCTCCTGCTGGAAGAGGGAGGACTTGTCCTTCCCAGTGCTCCTCACGCTTAACCTGCTTTACCCTTCCATTCTCACCTCTCCAGCCATCACAGCTGTGACCAAGGCCCCCGTCTGCCCCTCATCACATTTTTTGCCCCACTCCCACCTCCCCAAGAAAAAGCACTGGCCCTGGCATCTGTCTGAAAGCTGAGTTAGCTCCGTGGGTGCAAAACAGAACTGCTGGAGACCCACCCAGCATGGGCATGCAGCTGTGATGTGACAGCATCCTTAACTTGGGTGACTGAGGGATAGAAAACCACTCTGTATTTGTATAGCTCCATGATTGGTTTTGCAGTGTTTCTGACGTAAACCCCTTTATTGTTGCGTAGTTTTGAACCTGTCAGTAGTATGTGTTACACCCTGCTTGGTATGATAATAGAAACAAATCCTTCTTTTTAAGCTCATGATTTCAAATACATTTGGTTGATTGGATTGTTTTTCTAAGAAAAGCAAAGAGAAACCTTTCATTTTATAGACAGCTTTGATATTTTAATATACGCGTATTTTTCTGGTATTTTACTTTTGCAGGTTTGCCCATCTACAGGTTCTCTAGCTTTGGAAATAGATGGACTGTAAGTAGGGATTTTAATCCCAAAAGTAATTTGTAACATCATCTGTTCATTTGGTGAACTCTCTATCTCGGTATGGAAATTCATATGAGCTGTGAAAAAAAGATGTATCTGACTACAATAGAGAAGTGAAAGTGGGCTTTGCAGAAATAAACCTCACATTTACATCTATATTATGTGGTGAATACATGAATATACTGGATATTGTAGCATTTTTTTCTCATAAACTTTCTCTGACATCACAGGATCTCAGGAAATTACAAAGACAGAAGGAGACCAAGCTGCCTATTTGGGTCAGTCTCTCAGTGAAACAGCATACTAATCCATAAAACATAATACACACTGCAGCTTCATTGTACATCCCTTGTCCAGCTGTGTGGATGCTTTATCTGCGAAAGCAATGAAACACCACTTAACGAGTGGTGGTGACCTTTTCAGCGACAGCGAGGTACAAACACGCATGGGGCATCTTTTGCTGCCAAGTCCAAATGTTCCAAAATCGGAAGTCAGATCAGCCTGACTTGTAAATTATAAGACTGGCTGAAAAAAATGTTCATGAAAACAAATGTGTTGATGTTCTTCTCTGCCATGCATTTTACTGAGTCTATGGTTTTGAGCCCTCAGAGGTCACTCAGGTTTAATTTTAAGTCTTGTGTTCTCTATACATGATACAAAATTCTGTTGATGTTCCCATCCATTCAATTACAGGAGTCAGAGTAACTGGGGAATTATGGAGAAGTTTGAGAGGCACCTTCAGAGTGCTTTGGACACACATCTGACAACATGTGCCAAATTGTATAAATTAAGTTCCGCATAAGGGATTTAAGGGTAAAAAACATAGGCGATACAGAAGAGCTAGATTGGTGTGCGTTGCAATGGTAATGCTTCTGAGTTTCCTGCTAACTGCTGCCAGGATAATGAACCAGTTGATAGGTTTAGGTCAGAGATCCCCCATCCGTGGGGACTGTGGAATAAAGAGGAAGGGGAGATCTGGGTTGATGAAGAGCCAGGATAATGAGCCATGGAGGGGCCATGGAGGGGCTACCCATCCTTATTGTGATTATGACCAATCACAGGGAGGAATGAGTATAGTCTGCAGGAACACTGTAGTAGAGAGGATGAGGGAGTATTTACAGGATCCTTTTGGTAATGCAGGTAATGCATGCCAAGCACCCACACATCCCTCATTTTGGAGGATGAAAAGGCCAGACTTAGCACATGGCAATGGCACCGTCAGGTACACTGAGATGCTGAGCAATGGAGCAGGGGCTTAGGCACATCTTTCTGTATTGCAAGCACTATCTTCACCATGGCTTTAGGCACAAGCACAATCAAAAGAGATTAAAGTCTTCTGCAGCAGTCCCACCACTCTGGTGATCAGGTTTGGTGTTTGTGAGAGGAATGATTTCACACCAACATGGCGATTTTTGATTTTACATTCACACTTTCACCCAGTCTCTGTTACTGAAAGGTCAGTTCTCCTCTTCTGCCATCTGCTTAATAAAGACCTGTCCCTGCCAACATGCCCTTGACACCACTAGTATTCCCAGCACACTTGAAGCAGCAGCAGGAAGGTGAATTAAAGCAGCTGGTCCCAGTGGGTATACTTGTGCTCAGAAGCAGGGCTCTGAGCACAACTTCCCCCACCATTCCCAGTGGTGTCCCAGTGCTTCCTGCAGTGTCAGAGGAAGGCAAGGTTGAGAGAGATGTAGCAGGGAGAGTGATCTGCAGGGACTGTGCTTCCCTGGTACAGGAAAGGCTGAACATGAGGATGCACTCCAGGCATGTATATGCACATGGACCTTGAGCTATGTCTGCTGAAGAGGTAGTTCCATGGAGTTGCTTAAGGTGAGGATTTATTAGGCCTGAAATACGGACTGAATTTTCAGTGAGAACCTAATAGGTACTCACCACTTCTTGAAATCAGGCCATCCTTCCAGCTACAGGGTGGCCAGCACCATCCATGCTGCTGGGTGGTGCCTCTGCCAGACCCGTTCAGGCAACAAGGTTCAACCATGTGCTTGTCTTTGAGCTCCCCTATCTCCTGATACCTCCTCTCCCAAAGGCTCGTGTCTATATTTTGACCTTTGGTTCAAAGTCTTCATTCACTGATCACTCCTGTGGGGTGATTATTTCTCTCCTCTGCACTGGCTCTTTTGTTCCAGAAAGCTTTGGTAGGGCTGATTTGCGATGTCTCATTTGGCCCCAGAGCCAGGGATTTTGGACTCTCCTGGTGCCTGGCCTGGAATTGTGCCTCATGTTGGGATGCCAGTGCTGTTCTGGAGGCTGTAACTCCTTAGTGCCACACTGCTTTAGCAATTTGGCTCTGCTCTTTGGCAGCTTCCACTTAGTGTTTTGACACCAGTTTTGATACTAAAAGCAGTGTTTGCTGGGACCATTGTTATGATTCTTCTCTTACTGGTACCAAACTTCTTAGTCTATAAAGCTGTGCATTTTCCAAGCCTCAGTAGCAGGAGTTTTCTTGCTCCAACTATGGACTCGTGGGCAGAAGATGCCAGTGGGATGCCCTGGTTGTAGCAGCTGCTCAAACCAAAGTGTCTGTTTAGCAAATACAGATGGAAAATGCTGCTGTTTTCTTCTCATTGATCACTGTCCAAAGCATCTGAGGCTCCAATAAAAGAGCCAAAAGAGAGCAAAGTTGCTTTTCCCACAGCTTTGGTGCTTCCTGCCACATCTTGATTTCTTTAGAAGTTACCACGCTGTACTTCAGGCACTGTGTAGTAGCTGTGTTGGCCTCTCACAACAGGCCTGTTCTGGCACAGAGGTGGCTGCAGGGACCCACAGCAAGCAGTTCAGCTCAGATACAGTGACATGTAAACTTCTGCAGGCCTAAGGGCCTGTTTATCCTTTAAATATGCTTTTTTTTTACCCTTTTCTTTCTTTCCCTGTTGCTGGTGCAGGTGGCTGGAGTACTCCATGTAGTTCTTCTGTTTCAGACAGATAAAACGTCTGTGACTGTCAATACCAACCAGCCCTGTCCCTCTGCCATTTTTCTTTTGTTGTTTTACACAGGCTTTTACAAGTGGCTCCCTCTCAAATTTCTGGTGAAACAAATAATGTCAGCTGAGCCAATAAATCTGTTTCCCTCTGAAGGGGGAGGAAGACACCATAGGCACAGGAATGCTGCTGGAGAGGCTGAGGAGGACACGATTGTAATTAGGCTGAACAATTACAGCAACTTCCCCTCATTCCTCCTCTTCTCCCCTGACAAGGTGCTCCTCTGCTGCTCATGCATTCTTCCTGAAGGGGGTCTCCTTCAATGCTCTGCTCTTTCCAAAAGCAGAAAGTCCACAACAGGGGTGGCCCTCAGTTTGAGGAGCCCTATTGATTCCCTGGCAGCTCATCAGCTCAGGGTCTTGTTGCTTTACTTAGTCATCTCCCCATCTCCCTGCTCTTTTTCACAGAATCACAGAATGGTGTGGGCTGGAAGGGACCCCTGGAGATGGAGTCCAACTGCCTGCCAAGGCAGGATTACATAGGAATGTAACCTGCCAAGAGCATGTTACATAGGAATGTGTCCAGGCGGGTTTTGAATGTCTCCAGAAGGGAAGACTCCACGACCCCCCTGGGCAGCCTGTTCAAGTGCTCTGCCACTTTCAACATAAAAAAGTTCTTCCTCATGTTGTGGTTAAACACCTCATGTTTCAATTTATGGCCATTGCATCTTGTTCTGTCACTGGGGACCACTGAAAAGAGTCCAGCATCATTCTCCTGTCACCTGCTTTTGAGATATTTATATGTATTAATAAGATCTCCTCTCAGACTACTCTTCTTTAGACAAAACATACCCAGCTCCTGCAAACTTTCCTCATAAGAGAGGTGCTCCAGTCCCCCAATCATCTTTGTGGCCCTCCGCTGGACCCTCTCCCGTAGCTCCTTGTCTTCATTGTACAGAAGATCCCAGAACTGAACACACTACAGTACTGCAGCTTTTGATCATGCTAAAACCTCATTACCAGGCAGTATGACAAGGTGCTGCCTGCTCTGACGGCAGCTTTAGCTGCAGTGGTTGTAGGGGACATTGCTGCCATCCAGCCCTCCTCACCCCTTGGTCACAGCCGTGCATGCTGGAACAATTCTAGAGATACGTTGGACCCCGACCCCATGCTGGGAGCACTGCCACATCTGTGGGGTGGCAGGCGCAGCCAGGCATGGGGTCAGCCCTCTCCAAGCGGCCAGATTCTGCACAGGAGCCAAGAGCTAACCGCCTTTCCTGACGGACACCTTCCCTGGGATACTGCTCCTAGGAACTGTCCTGGCGTCAGGCGCTGCCCTGGCAAGTCACTGTGATGAGAAAAGATGGGAAAACAGAGCTCTCTGTTTAAACAGGCACAGCAGACAGGCTCTTCTTTCCAGGGCTCTCCATTTGCACCAGTGCCTAATTGCATCTGCAGGCAGAAGTGCTGAGCAGAGGGATGTGCCTGAACAGCTAAGCTGTGCTCACAGGAAGCTGCTTCAATTGCGGTTTTGATTCCTATTGCTCCTCAGAAACCTTCCCTCTGTTTAAAGTCTTTCACTAAGTAAACCCAGCAGGTGCCTTGCTGTTCCTTGCTGCCTCTTGGTAACTGACTTTCTTATATCCAATTCACTATGGGCTCGCTGCTGAGAGCTCACCATGGTACACCATGGAGGGGTGCACCAAAACCTCCCTGTCCCCACTCTTCTCATCCTCCACCTGGCTATGCCTTCCCTGGGACAGGTTTTTGTTACAGGAGATGTGGTTTTTACCTGGAGTGCAAAGCTCCTTCTTTTCAAAACCCATAAACTTGTTCCTGCTCACACGGTGAGGCCCAGCCTGACTGTGCAGCCAGGAGTGGTTTATTATGAGGAATGGTCTGTTGTGGGCTGCAAACTCGCTGCAACATAAATGTGTTGTCTGCAGGAACAACAGAGGAGCAAGGGGAGGCAGGGAGAGATTAGCTGTGAGTGGGAGGGTGAAGAGATGGGGAGCGGAGGTCAGAGGAAGCATGGGTTTGAAAACAAGACCAGAATGTAATGCCATTGTGCTGTGTTTTTTTTTAAGTCAAAAGGCAGCTAAAACTGGCAGGTTTTTATAAGGACAAGTGCCCATAAACTCCTTCCAGCTCTGGTAACTTACCTCTATCAGTTCTGTCATGCACCTCCTGTCACTACAGTTCATTGGGAAGTTGGGAGAGTGCTGTGGTGGCACTGGGATGCTTGTTCCTCACTCGTAAGATCATGAATAGAGGTTGCTATTTTATGGGATTTGGAGTAAACTGAAGAAAAATTGGTGGGTCCTTGTCTGGCTGCTGGCCAAATCAGAGCTTCTCTTTGGTGTAGGAAGCCTTAGAAAGGATTTTAAGTGCTGAATATTTGTTACTGACTTTGTAAGCTCCACTGCTTTTGCCCCTAATCTTTCTCACTTGCTCATGCTGTGCATCCAGAGGCAAGGAGGGATGATAATGGACTTGCAGTTGTACTTGCTGTTCCCATAACAAACAGCAGGATCCTCACATAAATTCTTTGAACGTGTAACACTGCTCTTATTTCTTAACGATAAGGGCTTAGGAGCTGCCCTTTTCCAAAATGAAAGAAATGAACCAACCGTTATCTCTTTGTTTTAAAAAATGATCCCTACAACTACAACAAGCAAAAGCCATTATGATGATCCTTAAAGGTCTTGCAAGCTTTTATGGGAGAGATTTTCCGCACTCCAAGCCTGGCTTCATACCATTTCCCTCACCCTCTTCCCAGCCCACATGGCTTGTGCTTTCTTGGGCATCTCGAGCTCCTAGATACAGCTGAGCTGAACAAGCTTCCCCTGGAGGACATGTCAGGGGTCAGACCTGGAGAGAGAAGAAACACCTTTGCATACTGCGTCTAATGACGAGTGCTATATATGTTGCTGCAGTCCCAAGTGCGTCCATCATCAATTACATATCTATACTCAGTGTTTATACAGGTTTCTTGTTTATCATGAAATATTTACTTCAAGGCTCTGCATCTGCTGTTAGGCCCAACAGAAGTGTCTATTGCTTATGCCGAGAAAATAAGATTTCACCATAACCTTTTGGTGCTACAGCACAGATGTATTAGGTGGCTTGCACCGGGCTCATGCCAAGCCATAGTGAACTCCCTGCTGACTCTTGCCTATACCAGTGAGCACAGCAGGAGCACGTTAGACTTGAAAAATTCTGAGTCTGAAGAAACAAATCTCTCTTTTTTAATGCAGTAATAGATCTGCATTTATGGAGGTAATAGGGAGAAGTGAAAAACACCACATCAGTTCCAGCAGCTTATATAGACACACATATGTACATACACAGATTTGCACTGATGAAGCTGAGGTAAAGCATGTGATGATGTGAAGTTGCTTACTGCCATCCCAAGACAGAGCTCAAGGCCTTGGAGCTGACTTCATGATCTCGGGAGCAGAAGGCCTGGAAACTTAACCCATTGGATTTTTTCTTGGCCCTCCTAGTTTAAATGCTTTTGTAGGTTAACGCATGCACCCATTAACTTTCCCCCTGTCAACTGCTGTTAGTGTAGCTGCTTAACACCCTGCTGTGAGGGAGATGGATGGGCTCCTCCAGATGTTATCTTGATGATGCTTTTTTTAGTTCAGCCCTGGGGGTTGCAGATCCTGATGTCTTTCCTGTAGCTGCATGTGCCTGAGCAAAGCAGTCTGTGGACACGCTCTCTCACCTTAGATTTCCAATTTAACAATACCCCATGCTATTCTGCAGTATATTAAGTAGAAATAGTCTTCCCCAAAGTCGATAAGCAAAACTGCTTCCCAGCTGGGGAAAAAAGAGCCACTAAGGGCCTCAATGATATTGGCTGAACCAGCTGCAGAGGTGTGAATGGCTCCCAATTATAAGAGCTGCCAGTCAGCCCTATGCCTAACCAAACAAACCATGGCTTAAGCCTAGAGTGGGTGTGAAGAGGTGCTAGGAGTGGAGAGGAGGATAACGTCGAAAGAAAGAAAGAAGGCAATACATGCATGAGAAGAGCAAGGCACATGAAGGCAAATTCTTTGTAAATCCCTTGTAAATGTCTTATGAACTAACTAAATGGCTGCTAACAAGACTGGCTACTTTCAGTGCATTCTGTGTCAGGTACTTAGAATTGCTGTGTTTTAACAATGTATTTTCCTGCACAAGACTGTAAGAGGGTAGTCAACATCAATATGCTGCATGTAGTAGGCAGCGGGTGGATTTACAGAGCTCTTTGGGTGGCAAAGAGTGGGAGCATTTCATATTGTCCAGGTAGGAGCTAATATTAATGTATTTTTCACTGTCTTCCTTTGGATGTACCATAAAGTCTGTGGAGGAAGGAGGGGAGAGAGATATCTAGAGCCAGTGCAGATGGTAGGCATGGCTGCATGATAAAGAGCGAGAGATGCTGACCAGGCTTAGGCCACACAAGAAGGGCTGACCGCCCTTCCTGACCCTCCCTAACTGTGGAGAAAGACCTCAACAGGGCTGTGGCTGGAAGGGAACACGCTCTTTTCCACTCACATCTCTGTGTGAGTACTGTGAAACTGTGGGGTACTGCCTTCTGGAAGAAATCTCCTGTTGGCGAGGAAAAGAAGTGGGATTTATTTGGTCCTATATGGAGCTGCTTGGAGTGGTGGTCTCACCACTGATTTAGATAGTTGGGTGGAAAGTCTTCCAGCTGCTGAACAGCTGCTGCTGGAGCAGCTCTACCTTCTCCGCTCAAGAAAGCAGCCTGTCTTGGATATGCAACTCCTTGGTAGAGATAGGCTCTCATGGTCCAAAAGCACTTCCAAAACCTAAGTGTATTCTGCTGTGCGGAGGAGTTGGTGCTTCATGTGATTAATTTCTGAGCTTTTATTGACAATTCCCCTAAATTAAAATGAGTAAGTTGCTGGTGAAAGCAGAAGGCTGTTTGGTGTAACCAAGGGTGTTTTGGTGGTGGAGGGGGGAAATGAGGCTGTGTCCTGACCCAGACCTTGCTCCTGCTGCTTAACCTGGGTCTGTAACAAGGAAAAGGAAGAGCAGTGCTGCTCACTAGTGCTGCTCTGGATATGTTCATGTCTTTTGGAGTCTCAATACAGCTCTGGCCTGTACCTAACCCCTGTGCATCCAAGGAGAGGACTGGCTGTAATGAGGGGATATGCACCTGTACAGGCCAGAGCAGATAAGGTGGCTTCTCAGTGAGCTCAGTCTGGAATGGAACCCCTCAAAGCAGCGGAGAGGAGGATCTAGCTATGCTGGTATGGCCCTGGGGTGTTTCTTGGTTTCTGTCCCTTGTTTTTGTGCTCACACAGCCCTTGTTGTGCCTTGGGGCTGGCCAGTTTTGGCAGGCAGGAGAGGGAAGGAGGGAAGTTTTCTCCTGAGTGGACATCTCAGGCTTGTGCTGACTCAAAGAGCTCTGTGCTACATGTCTAGTGATGAGCTGTCTGCCATCTGGGAGACAGGTACTCATTCTCACCCGCCTGCACCTCCCTGGCATTTGCACAGCCACCTTGTCTCCAGGCTGGAGGAGGTGAAGGCTGAGCAAATGTCCTTGGATGGACCTGCGGTATCCTGAGCAGTGCACCATGATGTCCTGTTCATGCACTTCCCATTGCCTAACTAGAGTTGCTGGGGATTGCATGTGTCTTCCAGCAGAATATGAAACAACATGATGACAACTGTCGTGTGTCTCTGGGCTTCACTCTTCTCCCTGAAACAAGTGTGGACAGAAGGATACCTGGGTTTGCTATCACAGAGGAGAGCACATGCAGGTGTGTGCAGGTGAACCCTTGACAGCACATGCTTAGAGGAGACACAATCAGTGGCTTTTGCTTGTAGCTGGGAAGAGGCAAACCTGCAACAACTTGCCTCTGCAGGCTGAGCTCAAGTTTGGAGGCAGCTCCAACCCCATCCTTTTCCCCTGCATTCTGAAGCCAATGAGTACAAACACAGAGGCTGTGAGGCCAGCATTTATTTGGTTTGCATGGTGGATTTTGCTGTTTTCTGAGATCAAGAATGCCACCTGCTCATTCGCATCCTCTAGCACAGCTGCACCTCTCTGTCCCCTCCCCAGCTGCCACAGCTTAGCTTTACCTCAAAACGCATTCTTGTGCTGGGTGCAGTGCCTCTGTGCTCTCAGATGGAGATTGGCTTTTAGCTGCCTCTCTCTGCATGGCATCTGCTTTCCTCTGCCTTTTTAATCCTCTACGTTTTCCACAACCTAAAATAAACCAGTAACAAATCTGGGATTCGCTTCTCCAGCCAAGGGGACAGACCTGCGGCTGTGGTGTTTTGCATCTACTGTGATTTCTGCAGCAGTCTTTCTTTCTTCTTTTCCTTTTTGTTTTCTCCTGACACGGAAGGCTCATGAGAAATGTATTTTTATGTCAGTAACATTCAAAGGTGAAAAGAAAACCTGCCAGAAGAGACCCTTAAATGTCTGACATATTATCATTCAGAGGAGACTTTTCAGTAGAATTATGCTGGAATTTTTCCAGTAAATAAATTCAACAGACTTTTAAGGGAGAGCTTTTAGATTAATGGAAAATATTACTTGAATTAAAATTCATCCCATTAAGCCATCAATTCCATTGTCATTGCAGCATCATGTGTTTAATGTTAATGACATGCATAAATAAAAAGGAAGAAATCCATTTGCTTTCTTGTGCCAAAAGCTGTGAGTATGGTCTGCTGTGGAAAGTTAAGTAGAAGCCAGAGTGGATGCAAGGCAGGATCAGCAGAGACATGATTCAAAAGCAGTTGCAGAAGGCATATTGCACAGTACTAGGTATGGAAATGCTAAGAATCATGTTTGGGCTTGTATTTTCAAGGAATTGATTTTTATTTTGTTTTTGTCTCTTAGTGACTTCAGGAAGAGGCCTTCTGCATTTTACAGGCTTTATCTCTTTGCTTTTGGAGCCTCACACAGAGGAGACTGGATCCCAGAGTCCAGCTGGGACATGTCCCAAGCTCACTCTTGTGCCAAGGAAACAGTGGGCAGCTTGGAAGGGAGCTGCCAAATTCAAAACATGTCTTGAGCTCCCTGCACTTCCAAGATGAGCTCTTACAAAACTCGGTTTCATGCCACCTGCATGAGGACCTTCCACTTCCAACCAGTCTAGACAACCTGAGGGGCATCCCTCTGGGCCTTTTGAAGCTTCTGCTTCTCACCCTGGCAAGGGGACAAAGGCAAAGGGACAGGTGAGTGAGTGAGGGGAAAAGCTAACTAGCAGCTTCTTCTTCTTTCTTTTGGTATGATTTATGCTGGATTGGAACAGAGAAGGCAGCAGAAAAGTTTTCTGTGTTTTCTGGCGTTTCACTTGTCAGCAGGTGACAGGGTTGTTGCTAGGATGGATGTGAATTGACTGATCTCCCACTGCAGTGGTTTTTGTCTTGAGCCATCCACTGTGGTGCAGGTATATGTCCTCAGGGGTCACCTCAGGTGTAGGATCATAGAATCGTAGAACAGTTAGGGTTGGAAAGGACCTTAAGATCATCTAGTTCTATCCCCCCTGCTATGGGCAGGGACACCTCCCACTAAACCATGTCACCCAAGGCTATGTCCAACCTGGTCTTGAACACTGTCAACGATGGAGCATTCACAACTTCCCTGGGTAACCCATTCCAATGCCCCACCACCCTTACAGTAAACAACTTCTTCCTTACATCCAATCTAAACTTCCCCTGTTTAAGTTTGAACCTGTTACCCCATGTCCTATCACTACAGTACCTAATGAAGGGTCGCTCCCCAGTATCCCTATAGCCCCCCTTCAGATACTGGAAGGCTGTTATGATCTGATGCTGGTGCCTGGAGACTGTGATAGCAGAAGCATACTGGAAAGGAGGTGGGTCTCTAGAAGATGGGAAGGACCATATCACACCTGGAAAGGGTGGCTCCTAGTAGCATCTCTGTGGGGAACAAAGAGGGTAGCCCATGTGAGAGCTGACATATCACAGCCACCAGTGCTGCATTGTATCCCCATCCCTGAGAGTCTGCTAGGGCTTCTTACTACAGCTGTTGTGTTGCAGTACACTGGGGTGCCTTGTGGCTCTTCTGCATGTTGCTTTGGAGAGCCTGGGTCACATCCAGGTGCAGATAGCGCTGGGGATTTTCCCTGAATCTTTGTTAGAAAGCAAATGGGCTGGCAATACAAGTAACAGAGTCCAACATTTAAGTTACTGCTTATAACACAGGTGCCACAAATTTCAAGTCTGAGGACTTTATATGGGCTTGAGAATGATTTGAAAGTGGTATCTAAATGTGATGAACTGTACTATATTAGTGACTCAGTTCAGTCTCCAATCCATAGACTGAAACATGTTATTCAGTGGGATAAGCCAGTGCAGAGTTCGAAAGGTGAGAGGGATCATTGCCCATTGGTGTCTTCCATACCCATGCCAACACCCACTGTCACAATAGCTCCAGTAACAGCAATTTAAGTGATAGCTACTTCCAGCTTTTAAGACAAACCAGCCATTATTACTGACATAGGAGCTGCACCTTCAGAATGCTCCATCTACCTGTGGAAAGGCGTGAGCAGTTTATCTGCCTCTCAGGGAAGGTTCTCCTTGCTGCATTTGTCCTTTACTGAATGAGAAAGGGCCTTAGGGCAGGATGGCTAGTTCCCAGTGGAAAGCTGTATTTACTGCAAGGTCAAGCCTTAGCCTTCCACAAACCTGGGAAGGTCTGACCTGGAGCTTGTTACATCACTCCTGACTTCTTGGTCTGTGCAGCAACATGTTGGGAAAAGTGCTGGATCAGATTTTGTGTCCCTCTGGGGCTTGGGGAATGTTTATGGCAAATAAAGAGAAGATTCAGTTCGAAGCCTGAGGTGGCTTTAAGTGAACAGAAGACACAAGTAGGTCACTAGCACATCCTTGGGTTTCTCATGCCTTCTTCTCAGGCTTTGCTGCGCAAAATGAGCAGCACTTTTCTTGCTGAAACTAAAAATACCTTCCAGGCCAAGTTCCAAGGTCAAGCCATCCATTTGGCCTTCTCCATCTATTTAAATTAATCGTCTTCAGCACGAATTTGAAACAGGGCAAGCACATTGTTTGAGCATGTTTTGAGAACAGTTCCAGGAGCACCGAATGTACTATTAACTTGTACAGAAGTAAGGTTCCCAGATATTTCGTTCCATTTGCTATTTAGGCTGAGTTACCACAGGGCTTCCTAGTCTTTCTTTTGCTTCCAGATTACTCCTTTGCCACATAACAAGCATTTATTTTTCACCAGTAGCGCAAAAAGCGTTTTCCTTGGATTCTCTTTAGTGTTCCTTGCTTGTGGTCAATAAAACAGAAATCCACAGTCTGCCACAGGTTGTCACAGCTACTGTTCTATAGCTTGATTTCTCATTCTCCTGAGGTAGGGGTAGGCTTTCACTCAGGGGCACTGGAATTCATGTCCAGTGGATTTTGTTACTTTTTTCTGCCTTTAGCAAAAGGCCAAAGGCCTTTCTCCACATTCTTATGAAATTGTTATTGCTTTCATCTTTCTCTCCTGCTCCCCTCACATCCTCAGTCTTAGTTCAAAGGCATCTGGTGCCAGCAGACTTCATACCTGGTGCAACCCAGGTACAATTCACTCCCAGGGAAAGAACGGACGACTTGTACTGCACCATCATCACCAAGGCTTCCTGCAATGGAAAATAGTTCAAGGTTTCTGAGGCTCCCTTCTCCCACAACAAAATTAGCCTGTGGGCAGATGTACAATCAGTGCATCTCTATTTGTCTTGGCTGTGAGCTGCCTGCAGCCAGTAGTGTTGTCTTTGGGAAACCAGTGAATTGCTTTGTATTACACTCTGCTTCCCTGCTCTTGGACTGTCTGCTTTGAGGGCTGTATGCTTAGTGCAGTCCCAGGGTAAGTTTTGTCCTTTCATTTTAGCAGAGTCTTTTATCCAGATGGCTCTTCTTTTTTTGGCTGTGATTGCCATTTGCCACACTGGTAGCAAACGCCTGCTTATAAGCCTGTATTGTACATATGTACTGTTTCGCGTTTGAGAAATGGGCATGGAATCTCTCCTAGGGGTATCCTGAAGAAAATATGTTAAATTATCATCAAATCACAGAATGGTTTGGGTTGGAAGGGACCTTGATGATCATCTAGTTCCGCTGGTCTCTATGGTTAGTATATGTGATTACTGCATGTCAACCAGGGAGATGTATGTAGCAAGGCAAAGTAGGATGTTAAGATGGCCCTACTAGCTGTGGGACAGCTCATCATTAGCAAATGTTTGGTGGTCACTTTGACCTGAGAGCAGGGAGGGGCAGACCTTCCTGGTTCACTATAAACACCAGTACTGTTTGTGAGAAAGAAAATGCCTCCTGGGGATCACACAGCAGTGTGATTACACAGCCTTATGTCCCATATAGAAAGAGTTTGGA
The DNA here is from genome assembly GCA_032466535.1 of Forpus xanthops. Taxonomy (NCBI): domain Eukaryota; kingdom Metazoa; phylum Chordata; class Aves; order Psittaciformes; family Psittacidae; genus Forpus; species Forpus xanthops. The sequence goes on along the minus strand of JASSUY010006155.1, from coordinate 46,433 downwards.
GACTCCATCCAGTACCTCTATGCAACAGTACTTGTAATCGTTGCTAATCCAATGACAGTAATAAGTAGGCATGGACTTCTGCATGCATTTGTTGGTCTGAGGGGATAGCACTGGCAGAGATAAAGCAAGGGACAATATTTACCAGAAATAAATGTTGACATTTATGGAAACCTATAGTGTGTGCTCACATCTATTTTGAATGTTTTCATGAGAGCTACCTGGTAAGCCTCCATTATGACCATATTTCCTAAAAGGTAATAAGCTTTTTTTTTCTTAAGCTAATATTCTAAAGGATATATTAAATTAAAGGTTCATTTAAAAACTATATCTTTTCTCCTGGAAGGTGAATAATATTTTTCACTTACACTGCTGCAGTCCATCATAATGTGTTTATTTGCAAGTGTAATTTGGTTATCTGGTGTTACTTCAAACTCAGTATTATTCATTTCTGATGAGTAAAGAAAATTTGGGCCCTAGTCCTTTACATTAATCTCATAAATTAATCTCACTGGATAAAATTTCCCTCCATTGATGTTGATAGTAAAAATGCCACTGAGGTTATTTGGACCACGTTTCACTTGCTATTTGTATGCTTAAACACATCCGAGGGTTTGCAGAATGTGTATTTTACTGACCTGCTGTGCCACATGCTTTCCTTGTGTTCAGCCAGCAACTCCTGTCCTCCAGTAGTCACATGGAGACCTCAGAAGAACAAACCTATTGGAAAAAATCAAAGTCCTGTTGCAAAAATCCTGTGAGTTAAAGCTGTGAAATTTAGGCTGTCCACACCGTTTGCACGTGATGGTTACTCATGGTCAGTGTTTCTCTGTGCAGACAGGCAGGGATTGATTTCTGTTTGTATAGGTCTATCTTGCAGCAACAGAGGTAGACATAAACATGAGAAAATCTGATACGTGAGAAAAACTAGCAAGGGAAACTGTTCAGTCTTTTAGGGCTAATATTATGCATGCATTTAATGAATAGTATATTATGTAGCCTAAAAAAAAAATGTATTGAAACATATCAGAATTGTGAAGTGAAACATTGGGCTATGGATGGCTGCTATTTCCTGGCTGAATAAATATCCTTTGTGGTTGGCATGGGTTTATTTTATTTCTTTTTCACTCTTGCTACTCAGTAGGGGAGTTTGGGTTTCCTGGACTGAAGAAGATCAGTCATTTTCTCTCTGGGGCATTCTCAGCAGAGCCTTTTCATCCTGTGCATATTCACAGCTGGCTGAGTGCACTGAAGTGCTCTTATTCTTTTGTTTCCTGAAAAAGTTAGATGTAGAGAGTTCAAATCAAAAAAGGGGCTCAGCTAATTGAGCGGTGCCTGTAGGGTAATCCAGGACCTTGCTTTTGTTGAAATTGCTCAGAGCTTTGTGGTGTTAATCTTTTCCACCTGGAAAGTTAGCCAGATACAAGAGGTCACTGATAGTTTTTGCTGAAAGGAGAAAAAGATTGTTTCATTGTTTGTCTGTTTGTTTGGGTGTGTGTGTGGGGGATGTTTTTTTTTAATGCAGGGTGGGCTTCTTTGCAAACACATAAGCATCCTGACAAGGAGAACTAAAGTGTGAATGGCAGTCAGTGCCTTTGCACTCAGATTTCTGCCAGCAATAGTGTAAAATGTTTTTGTTTTGTTTTATTTTTTTTGTCTCCTTTTTCTTCCCCCCTCTGTCCTGGGCATAAATTCCCAGTTCTTGTTTCCATTTTTTATGTCCTGAGCTATTACTACTCTGCTGCAGAAACAAAGCAATAACCAGATAAGATCTCTCCTTTGTGCATGCATTTAGGACGGAAGCAGGGAAGAGTCCTTCCCAAGAGCTGTGCATGAAGGACAGCAATTGCATCCAAATGTGAGAGTGTCTGCACACAAAGTGAAGATGGTCTTCCCTCCACTTCCAATAGCATCTGCCTACTCTGCAAATTAATCTTTGGATCTCTGAAGATGGGCACCCAGAAAATGAGGTACGGACAGTGGCAGAGTGTGACTAATTCAGATTAGGAGCAATATGTCACAGCCAGGGATGGTATCCATTTCTGAACTCATGGGCAGCAAATACTCAATGACATTAGTGGGAGCAAAATGGGGGCCTGGCTTGTCCGCAGTTACTGTATTAAATCACCTGTAACTTAAAAAGCCTTGAATGAAATTTATTATTCTGTACCAAGCACATCAGTTTGCAGTGACATTTAGCTCAAGACAAACTCTGAAGAAGTGATAAGCTCATGGAAAGCAGGGGAGGGAAAAAAAAAAAGAATACATTAAATCTAGGTAGTTTGATTAATTATTTCTTTTAGTTTAAATACCCATGGGAGATTTTTTTTTTTTCTGATTTCACAGCCCCCTTTTGCCAAAGGAAATGCAGATCCCACAGAGTTTCCAAAACAAACCAGGCACTAGGAACATTTGATAATAGAAACTGTTTTCATTGTTAAGTGAAGAGAAATTCCATCTTATTTCTCATCACTGATATAGCTCCTTAGGTGACCTGCCAGAGTTTCCTAGGGGGTCTGTTGGCATTAGTCAAGAATATCGCCCCTCTTCTATCTCCAGGCATATATTTGTGATGACATGTATGTGAAATGGCTTTTTACACACTGCCCTATTGCTTTTTCAGTTTGGGAATTTAAATAGAAAGCACATTCACTCCTTAATATACAAAGAAAAAAGGAAAAGTTGTTTTAAAATATTCAAAGTGGTTAAAATATCAATTAGCACAAAGTGAGTGTGGCTCATTCTTTAAAAGCAGCCCCCAATTGCCGGTGAATTACAGGCCATCATACTTGGATCCAGTCTCCCTTCACATTTTGATGAAACTCGTGACTCTTTCATTCATTTATGGTAATGCATCAAATTAGATGAAAGTTAGAAATGAAGGCAAGAGATGCTGCTTGTTTAAAAGTATTTTGCGTAAGAGCATTGAGTTTTAATTTGGGGTAATGCCAGAGATTAATAATGCTGTCTAGAAGCTGCATAGAAGCAAGAATAAAATGCTGGCATATCCTCTGCAGGCTTTTCTTCCATTGATAAATATCCTTGCTGCCACAGATATGTGCATCTTTGTCTATCTCTCTCCAGCTGTGTGCTGTAGGACAGAGCCGTCATTTTATTCTTTGGGCAGATAAAAGTCCTGAATGTATAGGCCAGTTTTCTGTTCTACTTGGTGGTGTGATACAGATTTTTTAATGTTATGTGAACTTATCAGGACAGGGAAAAGAGGTTTCGTTAGCCTGATGGTCAAAATCAACATGTATAGGAATACTTATTATGTAGCATTTTGGTGTTTTTTTTTTTTTTTTCTGGCCTGAATCTAGCTAATGATTCAGATGCGTATATAAGTAATAACTAAGATGTATATTCATAATTGCAAGTAGCAACCCTACAAAGATTGTACTGCACTTTTGGCAAATCATGTTTTCTTCAAAGCCAGTTGTTTAGAACAATCATGAATTATTTAACTTGTGCTCCTACAAACAAAAGACACTGAAATTAACATATTCTCTTTTCTTTTTGGTGTCGTGTTTAGAAGCCTAGTTTTTGTGATATTCTTCCTTCTAACGCAGTTTAGTAAGTGTATTATACAATACCCTTTGTTTAACAAGTTGTGTACAGAGAAGACTTCAGAGGAATGGTGACTAAAAGGAGACTGAGAAAGTATTCAGAGCTGTGGGAGTGTTTTTCTTATTTGCTTGGCCTGCTTATCATGATGAGTTGGGCAATGAAGCAGATTTCACTTCCCTGGTCCCTCTCTGGATGTGGGAATTTTGAGAGTACAGGCAGAAGTGCCCAAGGGTGGCACTAGGACTGAATCTGTCCATCTCCATGTGAAGAGGTGGCCCCAGATGGCTTGGATCAGGTTTTTGGGGTGTCAGTATGCTAACAGCTCAGGAGAAGCTGAGTGCTGCCCAGGTCCATAGAGGTCTCTCACTCTCTGGTGGTCTGTGAGCCTCACAGTCCCCAGGTTCCCCCAAAAGAATAGACACAGCTATGTGGGTTGGGAGGTTGGATGATCAACATTCAAGTGCTGCCAGTGATGAAATGCTGCAGTCTCTTGAGCTTAAACACGAACCTATTAATTAAGAATAAGGTGAAGGTCTCAATGTGCCGTTGTAGAGGCGAAAGTGCACGTCAGTGCTTGAAAGCAAGCATTGCTTGTGATAGCTCATAAATATAATAGTCTGCATCTTGCTCCTTCCTGGTAGACTTAGACACTGGCCAGTTTTAGCTCCATTTTAGCATCGCTATATGTATGACTGAAATCATAGTATTTATGCTGGGTCATTTTTCAACAAGCTTACTGGATGTGAAAACAAGCTCCTGGGTTTTCCCCTTTTGTGGAAGCAAGCTGAAGGTCAGATTTACAACATTTCAAGCTACATTCCGACTCATTTGCACAGCTGTAACCTTGATTTATGCCACTGAGGACAAGCAATTGCTCCAGACTTAAAGGGGTATAACTGGCAGCAGAATTCAGCTTGGGGTTGCCAAAGCTCGACAGAAAAGGAGCTGTGAGCATGGAATTTGGTGTTCATGAAGTAGCTTGTGTATATTCAAGGACTGCAAGAGCCCAAAGATTTATTAATAGTGTTTCAGAGCATTATTGAAATTAGGCTTAATTATCTGTGTAATTTGCTGGAACTAGCATTTTAGCATTTTTGATCAAGTATATGTCATTAATTTTAAAAAGAGTTGTACCAGGCTCCTCTCAAAAAGTGAAATAAAAAGATTTAAAAAGAAAGCCCGTAATTTTGAAACTTTGTATTTCAAAAGCTTCAAAGATTTTTGTTGGTTGAGTCCCCCTTCTCCCTTTGCAAACAGTCTGTCTGCCACTTATTCATATAGAAGAAAGTTCATAACACCCCAGAGATTTATTCCAGCCAGTAGACCAATGAAAGTTCATTGCACTCCCAGACTTGCCAAGCTCTGCCATCCCTTTCACTGTTCTGCGTCTGCTGTGTCTGCTCCAGCCCTATGAATACTGCCTGGAAACAGTGCTGCTTGACCTTAGAGGAAGGAGCAGAAGGTATGGAATTGTCAGCAATAACCCACTCACTCTTTTGCAGCAATGTAAGTGCAAGGTACCTGTTCAGACCTGTACATCGTCCTCTCCATTCAAACATACTCCACGGGTACTGTTGGTTTGGAAGCATCAGCTCCATGCCTAAACCTCTGTTTCTGCACTGTCTTCTCGCCAGTCCTCTGCTGAGGCATAGCCTGTGGTTGCCTGAGCTCCTGGCAGAAAGGGATGTTGTGCTGAAAACAGCAGCTGTGCCAAGGTACAGTGGACCTTGCTTTTCTGCTGGTTCCTGTGGAAACTTTGGAGAAGACCCTTAGTGCTCTCTTTGTCATGTATTAAACAGCAATAATGAACTCCCTCTTTCCCAAAGAGTGCTTTGGGGATGCAGTAATTAATATGTATGAATAGCTTGAAGCTTACATGAGCGCTGTAACATTGAGGGCTAGAGGAATGCCAACACAGCCAGGTTATTAGCTGTTGTTTTGCCAAACCTCTGTCCGAGCAAGCCTTTGTTTTTTGGACAGCTGCTGAGTGATGGTTTCTGTGGTCAGCAGTTCTCTAGTTCAGCTTTTCACATCTTTTTTCTTTTCCTTTATACCTTCTCACCCCTTGCCTTTGTGTAGTCTCCAGTGGCACTGAGGTGGTCAGCGTGTCATTTTGGGAGGCAGGCAGTAATACGAAGCTGGAGGATGCAGTTATTGAAGTGTTCAAGGCCCTGGCTCTAATGGAGGAGAAGCATCAGCTCAGACTTTCCCAGCAGATGATTAATTTTTGTTGGCACAGAAGGCAGAGCCATGGTAAGAATGCAAGTAATTATGCCAGCAGCCTAGTCAGGCCAGCAGTCAGCGGTGCTCTCACATGCAGCTTCTGGCTCTGCAGGTCTAATTTGAAAGTAACTAGTTAGAAGCAGGTGCAGGCTAGAAGACTTGTTGAATTATTGCATAGTGGCTTCTTTTCTGTGTTCCTAGGCATTTGTAGCTCACAGAAAAGAGCCGGCACTGATGCTACAAATAATAATAGAGTGCTGCTGATGAAGGTAATTAATCCTTTATTATTGTGGGGTGATAGCTGCTGCTAGGACTGTCATTCAAACACTTCTCATGCAAAAATTGTCTCAAAGGTGAAAGAACACAGAGTGGGTGAAAAACTGAGTAGTGTTTTAATGGATTTTCTAGAGATATTCTCATGAATACAACTTCAAGGTTATGGCAAGACTGTCAAAACCTGTTAGTTAAAACTTAAGACTGGACAGTCCTTGCACTATGTTTTGGGCTCTGCCTTTAACTTATCAAGGCAGAGTAGCAGACAGCAGCTTAAAATGTAAATTCAGGCTGGTTCACAATGTACACAGATATGGAAGAGAAATGCAAGGTTAGTTATAACTGTGGCTCAGTGAAGCTCTTATACTGCTTCCTGGATATCAGTCAGGCACTGCCAGTAACAGGCTACCAGCTTGGTGGGCCTTAGGTTAATCCCAGAGCTATTACTCCTGATGGTGCAGAGGGTGATGGTCTTACCATAAGGGAGACTGGCTTTGAGTGGAGGTATCATGGATGTCTAAGGAGCTGCGAAAATAGAAAATACTATTTTGGGTTATCTATTACCAGTAACAAATGCTGCAAAATTGCACTTGCTGTTGCTAACTTTGTTCACTGAATGAGGATCCTTACTAATTCAAATCAAACTCCAAGTCTCAAGTATCTTTCCCAGTTAAAATTAAGGGTAAGTTGTGAAAAAGTTTGCCTTCTGCTCTTTCTGTTGTCATTTACTTGCTTGTAATGCTCCTTCATCCCAGGTGCAGGAGTTTGACGATTTTATGAGATCACAAGGAGTAAATAACCTTCTATGGTAGAGGCCTCATAGAGTATTGAGCATTAGGAGACTTAAGCCTTAACATGAGGAAAAAAATCCAACCCAAAATGTAATGTAGATGTTCATTTTAAGTGCACTAGTGATTTTGTGCTCTTGTTACTTCATGACAAAAATGGTCCAAACCTATTAGGAATGTTTATAGTGGGAAAATAATGCTGAGTCTGATAAATGGTTTGGATAGGACAGACCATGTTTTATTCAGTGTGGGAACCAAACACTGCCATATTGTACAGATTTGCTGATCTGGAAGAATTGTACTTGCCTTACGGAATGCAGCTCAAAAGCCAAGTGCGTGAATATGACAGTTTTCTCTTTTTTAATGCAGAGAATTTTAAGACAGAAAGATTGCTTGGATAGTTTTGTAAGGGATTCTGTAATGTGAGGAAATCAGCGATAATTTATTACTTTGCTATATTTCTGAGTAGCTTTTGTTTTCCTTGCATCACAATTCTTAACCCATTAGAGGCAAATGATATTTAAGTATTCAGATGTGGATTAGTACTCAGCTACAGATTTTAATGCTTACTCCATATTAAGAGAGTAGCTGAGGGCAATTCTTAGGGCAAAGCTGGTTTTTGATTCTTCTCTTTACTAGTTACCTGTGGTTCTGAGGGAAATTTCATATGGTGGAGTGTTTGCCCTTACTGAGTGCATAAAAAGTTTGGCAAGTTTTTCTATGACCACTTGTATTTTACAACTGCAAGAAACCTTGCTGACCAGCTCCTGGCTGTGGGTCATGACAGTAGGGAACTTGGGAAGGGTGAAGCCCTGAATTACTGCTCAGCTCATAGGAAATTTTGTTTTAGTGTAGATGTGTACATGACCGTGTGTTGTGCCTGTACATTTTTTGTTTTCTGAACACCATGCCTCTGAAATCTGTAGGAAGCTGCTCTTTGCAGCTGAAGTAGCTGCAGAGGCAACAGCATCAGTGAGGTGTTTTTTGTATGTTTTGTCTTAATTTTCAGTGTGTCATTTCAGCCGAAAATATGCAGTTGCTGTTAATCTGCTCAAAAGCATGATGTTGGCTAGGTGCTATTTATGTCACAGTAAATATTTGATGAGGAGGTGTGTTATTTTTAGCCACAATCACAAAATTTTATTGGGATTTATAGGCCTGAAATATGCCATCTAGCACAGGATCATTTGTTACCTTTACAGTTTCCTGAGGATTTTTTCCATTTTCCTTCCTAATTTGAACTGGGGAGGTGGTGATTAAGAGAGTGTTGCTATGAACTGTTACATGTAAGCTGCATAGTAGAGGGAATCAAGCCTCAAATCATGGGGCGCATGCTGATGGGGGATGCTGCAGCCACTGAAGTGATAAGCCCCGAAAGGGGGTGCAAGTATGTGAATGCATGAATGGATCTCAAAGCCATGATTTTCATATTCCAGCAATCACTGTCGTAGGAGTGCTTGAATGACAGCACAAAGGACTTAAAGTTTAAATTTAAATTTATAAGCCAGTAGACAGCCATCATTCTTCCTTTATTCTCTCTCCGTATCCCACGTCTTTCTCTGCTGGCATAATCAAACCTGACATAGTGCACGTTGTACCAAGTTTTATTTTTTGTAATTATAAGACAGTACATGAGATCTGAGGGTGTTATTCAGGAAATGGCACAAAGCTCACTGAAATACAGGTTTTCAGAGTGATCCGCTGACAATGTTGTTTTTCACATAGCTTCTTGATACTCAGACTCTTCATCTATGTTTTTAAGCTGTCTGGGTGTTTTTAGAAGGGTAAGAACAGCGAAAAAAAAAATGAGGGAGCTTTTTGTTTTACACAGAAGAAAATGTACAAAGTGTGAGATACTGGTTTTCTTTCCCTCACTCTCATCTGGATCTGAAGCGTTTTGCTGCAGCATACATGTTTCTGAAAAAGTGTAGTGGGTGCTGACTTTGGAGAAGAGATAAAAGAAGTCAGGAGACCAAAACATAGTGATCATCCAGAGAAACCTAAAAGAGTAATCAGCCTCTCCTTTAGCACTGACCAGTGTAGCTTGCCTCTAGTGTCTTGAGGCCAAAGGGTACTTCTCCACCGATTCATCTCATTAGGCTCACCTGTTTCTGATTTGAACTGCAATGTTCAGATCTAAAAAGAACGGATTATGAGATGCAGTAGAGTTGTTATGATGCGGATGCGCTTGGAAATCTCATTCTTCCTCAGGTCTGAAAACGTATGGTAAAATCTCAATGTTAATTAATATTGCAGTTCTTTGGCCTCAAATACATACATTGAAATTTCAGATCCCATTGGGATTTGGTGAACGTGATATTTAGAAGAAAGAAAATGAATGAAACTCTCCTTGTTTTGGAGCTCCAGCAATGATGTGCTGCAGACCTTGCAGACAAATCCCAGGGCCGTGAGTAATTTTCCATATACTTTCACTTAAAAATTCTATAAGGTTTTTATTGAGTTAATCAAAAGAACAATGACAAAGATAAATAAATTTTAAATTGTTTTACTTTAGTCAGATAGAAGAATAGTAGGAAAAATTGAATTATCTGGTAAAGAAGAGACTATTACTTTCTTTTCAAATACTGTTGTTTCTTTCCATGTCAGCCTGTTGCAGGCTTATTTGCACTTTCAGAAACAAAATGAGAAACCTATAGCTATACATCATGGGTGTTTATGTGCAGGCTTTGTTTGCTTGCTGGTGCACGGGCCTACCATGTGGGCAGAGAAGCACATTTCTGTACAGTATAGGTGCATAAGCTACAGGCTCATAGAGAGTAAGTGGGAAGAGCTGTCTACTTTGCCTGTAAGATTTGCTAATGTGGTCTCATATTTAGCTAGAATGCAGTTATGATAGAATGATAGAGTGGTTAGGGTTGGAAAGAATCTTAAGATCATTTAGTTCCAACCTCCCTGCCATGGGCAGGGATGCCTCACACTAGACCATGTTGCCCAAGGCTCTGTCCAACCTGGCCTTGAACACTGCCGGGGATGGGGCATTTACCATTTGTTCAGGCAACCCATTCCAGTGACTCACCACCCTCACAGTAAAGAACTTCTTTCTTATATCTAACCTTGACTTCCCCTGTTTAAATTTTAACCTGTTACCCCTTGTCCTACCACTGCAGTCCCTAATGAGGAGTCTTGCTCCAGCATCCCTGCAGGCCCCCTTCAGATATCAAGCTCTTCCTCATGCCCTTGCTAAACTTGGGCTGCTTTCCATGCTTGTTTCACTCCCCTCTACAAACATGGTCAAAACCTCCCTGAGTGTGGTTTAATTTATTTATTGCTTTGAAGGATGCCATAGGGTCATTGCCAAATACCAAAGCAGAGCAACTCCGTATTATTCACAAAAGGGCTCTGATATTTGCCTTGACCTACATTCCCCTGCCCCTTTGCACAAATGGATTTTCATAGACTACAGACTATGCCACTGGCTTTACTCACTGGCGTGCAGACTCATCTCTCTTCTCACTTTGCCTCACCTACTTAGATGCACAATGACCATAAAGTAGAAAGCAAGGTATTTCTCTCCCTTTCAGCTTTAAAACAGGGACCATCTGACATCCAGTAGCTCCTGTGCTTAAATATAGCTAACAGGTAGTTTCAAAGAGGCAGAATTGATTCTTATTTTTGTTTAAGCAATTAACTCAGGTGCCTGAATTAGGAGCCTGTTAGTGCTAAATTGTCTCTGTAGTTGGTGGAGAAAGAGAAATACTTCTGAAAGGAGATATGGATCTGAGGTGTCCTTTGGAATTGCCTAGTTCCTGATGCAGATGGTACCCAATTTCAGCATCTCAATTTTAAATGCTCCCAATTAAGCATGATGGACCTTGTGCTCTTCATTGTGTTGGATGCTTGCTGAGAAGATGTAAGGAAAGGCACTACCACTGCTTATGTACTTCTTTCAAAAAGCAGCTCCTGTCTTGCACAACTTATACAACATTGTTAAATTTGTAACAATAGGGTTACAAAAAGAAAGAAGAGTCCAAGTTTTTTTGGCTAGAACTAGCGAATAAAGCTTAATAACTTAAGTAGGAGTGGTTGTCTGAAATACTTTCAGAGATCAACCTTGGGTGACTCCCATCAGCCGAGTGCTGTTTGAATCTTTCACTTGCATGCACTGATGCATTATTGCTCCTGTCACTGTAGAACTTTCCACTGGATTTCAGAGGATTATAGAGAGTACTTAGGAAATGGGCAGAAATTTCTCTGTAATTCTTGTAATGCACACATAGTGCTTCAAGAGCTGCCCAAAAGGACACTGCCAAATCATTTTGCATAGGTCACTGAAAGGCTCTTTGGAATAGCTATGCTGACTGGCTAGAAGCTCAGATTAGTTTCAAATGCAGGAAGATACAAAATCTTATTATCAGTTTCCTAGGCCATCCAATTCACAGGACAGCCATGCCAAGAACGTGTTTACTGGACTATTTTCTTAGCAGGATCATTATGTTTTCTTCAAGGTAATTCTTAAGGAAAGGGTTTATTTCTTCTCACATTTTCTCGTCTGTTTTCCTGACAGGAATAGGCCTCTGGGAGCTTCTTAGGAGCAAGAGTATAAGAAAACTATCTTTCAGAGTGTGTGCTGCATGTTTGCTGCTGCATATTCCTTCAGAATTTGCTTTTTAAATGCATATTGGTTACAGAATAAGCCCAAATGAGCCATTGTACTCTGGTGTGTAATTATGTATTTAGGACACATACTACACACAGATTTAAAAGAAACCTGTGTGAGAACAAATTGCATTACATTTGCAATAGCTAAAGGTAGTTGAAGAGCAACACCTCAAGACTTTCAAAATACTGAAGTCGTTTACACCATTTCCTGAAGTAATTTTCTCCCAAGCCTCAGATTCCAGTTGCAATGCCTTTGCAGAGGAGCTGTAGAAATCTCAGTACAGCATGAAAGGCTTGAGCTTGGCTTGGCTGTAGAACAGCCTTTATTTGATATATTTAGTGCTCCTGTGTGATGTACCATCTTGAAGCAGGATTGTTGGCCTTTGGGAGGGAGCGTTATGTGGGTCTAACACACTGTGTTAGAGGGTGAAGACACGTGCTGAGGAGAGCAGCCTCCCTAGGTGTAAGGTTGAAACTCAACTTTCTCTCTCTCTCTAAAGATTAGTGATGAGCAGGGCTTAAGTCTTGGATGAATGGTACTGGGATTTACCTGGGAGATGAGTGCACCTGTATGACTGGCCAAGAAGATGAAAAGGTCTCCAGCTTCTTGTTTTAGAGATTCAAGCTGTCACTACAGCAGTGAATCTCCTCAGCTTTGACAGTATTATACTGTATATTCTTCTTCTTTAATGGGTACTTGGCAAAGTACTTGCCTCTTGGGGGGCTGGTCCTTTGAAATAGCCATGTGTAACAGACCTGGCAGCAGACATTCGTAAGGAAGATGTGTGCCTGCCTGGCTCAGTAATATGAAGCAATATCAAATGTGCTTCCCTGCCTTGAGCAGCAGTTCCTGCATTATGCCTTTCTCTGCACAGTACAGTTGGAAATGTTAAGTCACTCTTCTTAGCAGTGGCACATATAAAGCAGAGCTGCAGTAAATGAGTTCAGAGTCCTGAGGATTTGGGGGTTGGGGTGTTATTTTTCCTTTTCTGGAGCTTAGTGCTTGAAACCTGGGACTTTGAAGATCCTCATGCTGATTCTGCCACTTATTTATTGTTTGGCCTCAGGCTAGTCACTTAACCTCTTGCCACCCTAATTTCCCCATCTGGAAAATTATATTTACTTACTTCTCCTGAGGATTGTGCAGGGCTTAATGAATGCCTGTAAGGGATTTGGAGATTCTCAAATCTGAGATGATACAGGACTGCAAGAGGTTCACCACACGTGTAAGGAGGAGGGAGGGGTGCCCAGACAGGAGAGCCTGCCTGCGTTCCTAGCCTGGAACGGAGTCTGAAAGTGTAATCAGCAGGGGAGGATTGTAATGCCTATTTTTAGATGAACTCCTCTTCCCTGTGGCTTTTTCAGATTTGCTGGAAGAAGGAGGCAAGTGACTGAACCGAGAGGAGGGTGGCTGAGGTTAACTGTTTTCTCCTGTTGGTCCCCTGGATCTTCTTGTCAGTGCGATAACAGCTGGATCTCCCAGGAAGGTAATGATCTTGCTGGATGCTCCATCTTACTGTAGGCTATTAGCAAAGCCAGGGAGCCTGTTTGCTGCCCATTTCTTTTCTTTAGCAGGGAAAAATGAATCTCTGACCAAAAAAAAAGAAAAGTTCCTCCATATAATTAAGCAGCATTAGAATGAGGCCTGTGCCTTTGCTGATGAACTTCAGTGAAAGCAGATGGTCACAATGGTATTAAAAACTAAAGACTTCAGTCAAGCTTTTAATTGAAAACAATTGGACCCTGCTGGATGGTAATTACCTTGGCTGCTTGCAAATAATATCACAGCACTGCTACCTATGAGGGAAGAATGGAAACTGAGTTAATAAGAACTGCTTGATCTGCATATAATAAACAAGGAGCATCCAAAACTATTTTCTCTGGTAGCTTCTCCCCTGCAAAATGCTTTCAAATGGCTAGCAGTGTGAAAAGAAACACAGAGTGGCAGAAATTGAAACGTGTGAAGTGTTTGCTGAGTTAATAAAATAACTTGAAGAGCCAGTCTTTCCTCATTTCCCTCCTTTTTTAACAGCTGAAATCCCAGACAAGTCTGAGAAAACCAGCAAAACTGAATAAAGTGGAAAAGCTCTAGATTATCCCACGTTCCTCCTCTTCTGAATGGCAATGATAATGGCAGGCTGCCTTTATCTCATTTTATCCACTTTCTCCTTCCATTGCTTGACTGACTGGAAGTATGGGGCCTTCTAAGCACCCAGGATGTTTTCCTTCCATGTTCTTAATTGGATTTTATTGATCATTAACTTAATATGCCTCAATGTCTAACAAAGCAAATGTGGCATGTGGCATATTTTGCAGTGCTTCTTGAAGTAATTTGACAATTCTCTCACTCATCTCTCTTTTCTGTGATGGGATCAGACAAGGTTTTGAGAGCTAGCCCACATAAAGGGTTCCTAAATCCTGGTGTGCTATGTATTTGTTGACACAACCTGACATTAATACCATATTACAGCGTCTTCCCTGCTGGGGAAATGACTTGTATTGCTGTGCATGTGTGGGTGGAAAAGCCAGTCCTGATGCTGTCTCTTTCAAATACAGGTCTTGGCTGTGTATAGAATGAACCAAATCTTGTCACCTTCCACATTAACACTATTTTTCATGTGGCGGTACTCTAGGGCATTGCTTTTTGTCCCGTTATGTGCAGGCAAGACACTCTGCTGCTCCAGAAGACCTCAGAGAGTAGCAGCTGCTGTAATCTTGCAAAATTAATGAGTAGCTGTGAACTGCTACAAAAAGTAATGCAATGATTTTCCATAACATATCATTTTAGAAACAATGACTTTACCCACTCTTTCTTTTCCTGTCCAAATATTTGCCTTCTCAAGGCACCAGCCAAAAGTTTGTCTTGTCTTGTCTGGCAGCATGATGAAATGGACTTTTCCAGTATGTTTCATCTGGATTTGATGATTTTATGCCTGGAGTTCTATTTTCATTCACTTAACTCACTATGATTGATAGAGAGTGCAAGGTCCTAGGCTTGTGGAAGTCTGTCAGAAGTCTTCACGCTGTCTTCAGTGTGATTTTTGCTTATTTTTATGTAATCAAAATATACTTCTGAAATCGCTGGCTGAGCACAGTCACAAGACAGAAGTGCATCTCATGGAATCATTAAAACCGATGCTTCCAGTTGTTGCACTATCATCTAAATTGAGGTATCCTCATTTGTGCTTAGAACTTCCTGGCAACCTTACCCTGGGATTTTCCTCAGCTGCTGAGCTCCTTGAGGACAGTTATGCCAGTTGATGGGGAAGTGTCCTCCTCTGCCTTTTGGTCCTTATGTTCAAGCTGATGGCAGGGTCTGAGCAGGATTTTGCTCACAGCCTTTCCAGTCCCTCCTTCATAAAAAAATCTTGAGACAAATATGCACTGGTGAAAGGCTGCTTTTCAAAAGTCTTACACTAGTGGCTGCAGAGATTTTATCAAATTTGTAGCTTTTCACTTTGCAGAGTATGATCACTTGTTGTAATTACTGCTTGCAGTTTCAAGGGAGCTAGTATAGAACATACTATTTTTAAAGGTATAAGTAAGGCATAAGCTCTATTGATTGAAAGTATCCTGAGCGATAAACAGCTGCTGGGTTTGATTAAACCTGAAGGGAAGCCAAAGCATTTAATCAATCTCCAAAGCTGCTCTGAGTGTATTACAAAGCAATTGTGATTATTGCTATTATATGACAAGCTATAGCATAATAAAGAGGGATCATTTTTCTTGGAAGCATTTAGAGGTGTTGTGGTGCTTCTCAGTCTGCCTGATGCTGTCACCTCTGAAGCTCAGCTAAGTGACAGAGTGTCCTGCCTCGAGAAGACTAATCTTGAAGCCAAAATGCAAGAGCAGCTCCCCTGAGGCTTCTCTTTCCTTGCCTAACTGTGGCCGACAGCAAGCACTCAGGAAAGGAGCATAAGAAACAGGGCTAGTGTACAATAATGCTGGCCACATCCTAACCTTCTTTGATCCTTATATCCTACACAGCTTGGGATGTTCTGAGCTGTGGGATATGTTTGTGTCTATCTAACAGCCGTGAAGGAACCTTCCTGCCATAACTTTGTTTAACGATTTCTTGAACTTTTGGATAGTCTAAGGCTTCACAACATCTGGGGGTGGTGTTTTGTACAGTACTGTCGCATGGCTTTGTAAGACAGTACTTTATTGCTCTTGTTTTTCAACTTTCTGTCTGATGACTTCTTTTAGTACCTTCTTACCCTTAAGAAAAGCAATGGCTAATGGCTGTTCACCTATTTCATAAATGGAGATGTCTGTCTCATTCTGCTTTGTTTTTTCTTCCTTTTCCAAGGCTTGCTTACTGTCCCCTTTTCTGAAGCTGATCCATTCCTCTGACCATTCTTGTTATCTCTGTATCTGCCCCCTTCCTCATTTTGTTGCATACTTTTTGAATTTTTTGAAATTGTGTAAGCACGATTGCACGTATTACTTTAAGATGAGGGCTTTTCTGAGTTTTCTTCTCCCTTTTTCAGGTGTTCAGTGATCTGTACTTTTTACATGGCTTCTAAGCAGCATGTGTCATGCAATTTTGAAGACAGATATAATAAGGAATTCTGAAAACTAAGGAGATGCATGAAATAATTTTAAGTTTAAAATATATTTATGTTGCATTTGAAATAAAAAAATTGAAAGTCTCCCACTTCCCCTCTAGGAAATGCAACATGAAAATAATAGATGAATTAATGGATAAGTTTATTAAACCTTGCCTTTGCTGTATTTGCAACAAGTAAGTTACAGTACTTAAGCCTAGAGAGAATAACATTTGCAAAGGCTAACTTTTGTTGAGGGTGTCTTGTGTCAGTGCTCTCAGTGGTTTCTTTAGTCTTCCTTTAGTGGATATAGAGAAATACGAACTTATGTGGTCCATACTTGAATTGTCTCCCAAAATCAGAAAATAAAACCTAAAACTTAAATAACTCATCTGATTTTTAGTATTCACTTGGGAAGAAAATTAAAATGGAGCTTACATTAAGCACAGATAAATCAAATGGCATTAAGAAATGATCAGTTGTGTTTTCTACCTGTATTAATTTAAAATTGACATTGTTCCTCTATATTTTATTTCCTTCTGGGAGAAGGTGGCTTGAACTGAATCTCTCTGCTCAGCTATGTCTTGCTGGTCAGCAATTGCCAGATGAGCTTCTTTGAGCTAACTTTTTGAACTATTTTTGGTTAAGAAAGGGTGGAAGAGCAGATCTCCTACCACCTTCTGTTTCTCAGTCTGTTTTGCTTTCACTTCTGTTTTCAGCCTGGTCCATGTTGTTTGGAGGGACCTCCAAAGGTACACTATTGCAAGATTTGATTTTGGTGAATGAATCCTGTGCACACAAGTCAGATCCCTTTGAGCTAGAAGGCAAATGCAAGATGTCTTTGCTTTTGTTTTGCTATACCTCTTTTGAAACTTTCAAACATTGGAAGCTTTTCATGACCTTCATGTGAAACCCTATACATGACCCTACTGTGCTGGAGGCTAACCCTGGTGTAGTTATCTTTGTTGCATAAGATTCCTATTACGTTGCAACAACCATTAAATCTTCTTTATAGTGGTTTCATATGAGAGTCACAAGTTATCATCTGGGAAACTACCCTGAGTTTCACTTTATATTGATGTGAGAGTCTTGTGAGTCTTGTGAATGCAGGTTTTTAAGTGAGATTTTAGACCAGTAAATAAAATTTCATTTGGGAAATCTTGCGACCCTCCACAGATGGCTAGACCTAGAACACGTTCCTGTAAGGGGAGGCTCTGGGACCTGGACCTGTTCAGCTTGGAGAAGAGATACCTGCAGGGAAACCTAACAACAGTTCAAGTCCTTGACTTAGCTTGAACATCACTAGTTTGTCCACTGAATGGGTTGGACAGTTGAAACTGTCCTAGCTGACCTAGCTGACAGATGTTTCCCATTGGAAAAGGGAGTATAGCACTCTACTGACAAGAACTTTGCTTTCCTTAGGATGCAATTCAAGGAATATTTCCCTTGCATTCCTGTGCTGTTAACTCAGTAGTGCCAGCAAAAGTCTGGTAAGACTACAGAGCAAATCATCAGGTGACTCAGGTCAGGTTGAAAGTTTTTTGTTTGTTTTTACCTGTTTTTAAGTTGATTCCTCTCATGGTTCCATGAAAATTCGTCTGGGTGCAACTGAGGCATGGTGCAACTGAGGCATGGTCCAACAGTAGGAATAAACAGCAAGAAGTACTTCAGCTGGTTCTGGGTTTCAAAAAGGCACTTTTCAGATTGTGGCTAACTTCATGGCTCCACAAATCACAAGTTGAAGATGACAATTTGATTTCAAGCCAAGTTTATGGCAAAAAATAAGCTACACAAGGCAATGAAATCCCACTAAACACTTATGCACAGCACTTACGCTGTTTTGCCATTGTCTTGGTTGCAATCTATCCATTTGTTAATTGGCCACATCACACATGCTACTGGACACTGAGATTCATCATAGGCCTATAGGATGATCAGTGTCTCCTGAGCCATTCAGGATGGGACCTTGTAGCTGTTGGGTCCTGCTGCTTGTAAGTGCACTAAGACTGGCTAGCCTGGCTGCCATCCTCTATCTGATTGCCTCGACTTCATTGTTATTTCATAACCAGAGATTGTGTTGGAGCAGAAGGATGTGAATGCACCACCCATTTTCAAGTAAATCAGTTTGTGCCAAGGAGGACAGGATTTTGAGGAGCTGCAACTGTCAACTAACCTACCTGGAAACCAAGCATGATGCTCTTCATGAGGTGGACCTGACCTTGCACTCTAGTGCTCAAATTTGGCATTGCTTCTGCTGGGGTCAGAGTGAATCCTGGCCAAACTGAGACCTGCTTCTGTTAATGTATGTTTCTCTCTAAAATTAATCTCTCTTTTCTGCACAATGCATATTTTCACCTCTGTGCTAATGAAAGCACTGGATTGTTCCAGGGGATCGCATGGAAAATATCTGTGAGCTTTGCCTCTCTCTCTGAAATACTACAGTCGATTTAGTGTTTGCTTTGGCACATTGCAGCGAAAGATTGTAGAGTGTGTGTGTGTTTATATGTGTATGGGGAGAGAGGGCTCATGTTCATTGTGCTTTTGTGAGGCTGCCAGAATGTCTGGCCCTATCTATTCTACCGTAAGTGAAAAGGGTCTTGCGAGCACTTGCTGCGCGCTTGGACTGGGGTTCTGCTAGGCGTTATGCTTGGAAGCAGTTCTGTCAGCTTGAAAAATCATCTTTCTGCTTGAATATTGTTTGCTCCTCATTGTTATAAACAACATGTAAGATTACTTGTCAGTGGTAATTTTTTCTTCTTCCCTTTGTTTCCTCTGTCTACTGGGCAACTTTGCATACAGTGCATTTTGGTGGCTCTCCTGTAGCAGGCAGCCAGTCACCCTTTGGGAACATACAGAGGGTCTTCTTTACAGAAGAATGAGAACTAACATGTAGAAATCGTTGGCAAGGTGCAGCCCTGGTTGAAAGACCTGGATTTTGCTCTCGACAAAGGACTTATTTTTCCCCTGTAGCCCATTGCCTTCTAAAAAAAAGATGAGAGAGAAGGTTTCAGGTGGAAGGCATTTCTGTCCAAACTAGGATTTCTCTGATGTTGAGAGATACTTTCCAGCTGAAAGCTCCCAGAGGACCCTTTGAGAAGATGAAGTATGACTCCAGTAGCCCATCAGTGAATTATGCTGCCTATGAGAAAGCTTGTTCTAACATTTAATAATATCTGTGAGCACCTGAAAAGTTATTGGCCACAGGACATGTACTTAACTAGTAATCATGAAGTGCTCTGATACTGGACTTGTATTCTGAACAGCAATTTATGGGACTCATCTCCTTTCCTTTTTCTATTGGCAACAAGGATGTAAATCAGATTCCCACTACTGAAAAGAAGAACTGGAAAACAAACACTCTTGGGTGGGAAGTGTCACATAGCTGGATCCAACCTGTAGCCCATCCAGCCTTGAGTCCTGCCTCATAGTCACAATGAGTTTTTGGAGGAAAATGCAAATATTGCTGGAACGGGTGACTATAAATGACCTGAAAACAAACTTGTTCAGTGCTTCCTTGAGAGCTCTCTCAGATTTTGTTTCAAGCATCAGCTCTACTAATTTCATCAGGGAAGGTACAGTAACTGATGCTTAACAATTAATTTTTTTTGTTTTACCTGTCAGGCTTTGATGGCCAATTTTGCTTTGCAAAATTTATAAGCAGGGAACATTGGTGTTTTATTTTGTACTGGAGGCATGAAGGAATTAAAGGATTCAAGATCGTAAAGCCTTCATGAATAATTTAGGCTCTGTTTCCAACAAATTATTCTCTCTGCTACATATGCACTGATACTGGGCTCAGACACTTGTGGTATCAGCAACAGTGCCAAACTGCTGTGAGCCAAAAGGAAATAGGCTTTTATTCAGTGTCAGCCATCAATCTGTTTCCAACCTTCAGGGCATACTCTTGTCAATTAGGAGCTTCTGCTTGAGAAACCTGGCCTGTTAACTTGCAACAAAAATAGATAGGTCCAAGCACATTACCTTTACAACCTCCCCTATGGTATGTTCTGCAGCCCAGCCAGCCTTGCTCTTCTTACTACTCTGCTTTGTGTTGCTCGTGGGGATAAATGTTGCAGGACACACTTAGGCCAATGTACACAGTCACTCAGCTTCTCCTGCTAAAAAGACTGAATTACCTGAGACAGAAATGCCAAGAGTCTGCAAGCAAACCAGTCAGTGTGCTTCTCTGGGTCTTGGCCTGATTGTTTTGAGGGATCTTCTTGGTTTTATGAAGATTGAGGAATGCCTGGAAATTCATAGCTGAGGGGTTGCCTATGTGAAATTCTTTTTGTCCTGCTGCTGATGCATTGTGAAGCCTTTAAGTGTAAGTGAGCTTCTTCATTAAGAAAGCTCTACCTAGTACAAATGGATCCTCTAAATCAAGTGCTGTTCCATATACTGTGCTTCAGAGCATTGACCACCCAGCTAGCATCAGCAAACCAGCAAGGTGAGGAATGATCAGCAGGCCCCCATTTGTAGCTACTGCCACGATTAAATTTTTGTTTCCACTTCTCAAACCACCATGTCTGAGGGTTCAAAATGGTGCTGTGCCTCTGTGCATCTCCTCTGCCAGGCTACAGGCACATGCTTCTAAAACCTGTCAGAGGTGAGCTGCTGCTGTGAGTATTGAGAGCAGCCCTAATCGTGAAGATAAATGAATTGGGAGGAAAAGCTCTTTTCCTGTGCTGCTGCTATTTCAGTGTGAAAGTGAGACCCTGAAATGCTCTGTTCTACTTCAGTAGCTCTAAGAGGAGCCTTTCTCCAGCAGTCTCCGGTACCCAGATTAACTGAAATAACTCCAAAGGGCTCTTTCAAATCTAATTCCCTCCTCCATGTTTGCAGTCTCTTCGTCTTCTCTTTCCCCTCCTGTCTACACCCTCTCTTGAACAAAAAGCTTTAAAATGCTTATCTGGAAATGACTCAAACATAATTCAGATTAAGTTAATGTGAAGTCAAGGTTGATAGCTCATCTCCCTGAAACCACTGGCAGTGTTTGAGATGGGAGTTCAAACACAACTAGGAAACTCGTGAGCAATCTGAACAAAGAGTGGGCTGGAGGCTGGGGATTGCTGCTCTCCCTCCTCTCTGTGTGACCTTCTCAGCTAACGCTGAACTCTTTGATCACTGTCCAGCGCAGTGTTATGTGGGGCCTGGGCCGAGGCCAGGGATGTATACACAGGCGGATACTCTTGTGTGCTCTTGATCCACCCTGTATCCTTATTTCCACAAACACTGCCGCACATCACAGTGGGGTGCATTGCTGCTGGTGTTCCTTCTGCTGAAACACAGGACTGTTCCTGCCAAGCACAGATGCCTTTTCCAGAAAACTCTCTGATAACATTTTGAACAAGCGTGCCTACATTTTGTAGCTATTACTGTTTTTTTTTTTTTGCTGGGCACGTTTCTATTTGACACTGTGAGTGCAGCAGTACTACTCAGCACACAGGGTGTGTGTCCTTCAGGACTGGCTGCTCTGGGAGAGCTGCGCTGCTGAGCATGGCTAGCTCGGAAAGGTGCTGCTTGTGGGAAGAGCACTGCCAGGATTTTAGCTCAGGAAGCACATCTTCCAGGCAACCTGCTTTAGAGCAGTATTTTAGCTCCATATTCCTCTAATAGGGATTTTAGTGTTGGACTTAGTGCCTACTGAGAACTCTTGAGTCCTAGATGAGTTCTTACAGATGTGACACTACTATCACTCGTACTTAAACGTTGACATGGTAACAGGCAAAATGAGCTGAAACTCTTGAAGGTAAAGGCTAATTGGCTCTAAGGTAAAGTGTAGGAATCAGTGGTAGAGACATAGTCTGTGGTCCCTTGTGCTTTTCTGTTGCGTTTATTTGTGGTTATTCCTCCAGCAGCATGTGAGAAGAGGGACCTGGCTCCTCCAGTTTGCCTCTGCTCTTGTATCTTCTGATAAGTTGCCTCTAGCACAGTGACGCAAGCAGACTTCTTGTGATTGAAGACTGCCAGCAGCAGGCTGCATGTCAGGTCTTATGAAAACCTCTGTTTTCTATTAAATCCTACAGCAAACCTGATATGGGCTCCATGTAATTATTTCTATGGGATGGTCAGAAAATCTGAGAGGAATTTCACCATTCCTAATCAAAATCTCTCAGGCTAACTCCTGCAGTACACTCTTCAATTGCTCTCTTATTAAATGACACCAGGTTTTCCCAAGTGGTAGATCCACTTCCCCTATCAGGTTGCACAAAAGATGTCACAACCCCGCAACTATTGTTCTAGTTCAAATGCTGAAACTGGTGGAAGAGGTTCTAGAAATCTATCCTTTCTCTCTTCAGCTCCACCCCATAAATTACTCCAAAGGTCAGTAAAATAAGTTTTGCCTAGACAGATGAATACCAGTGTCACAGCATCTCCTCATTCCTGGGGTTTCTGCACAACAGGGCTAAAACAATACAAAGACAAGTGCCTGGAGCAGGACTCTGCAACCACCACAAGCCTCCTGTGCTGTAGCTCAGAATACAGCTGGTGCCACCAAGAGGATCCAAGACATGTTGAGTGATTGCCTGTGGCTTGGCATGAATAGCAGCGTGTGTTGTGTGATGCTGACAGTGCAGAAGAGCAGGTCTGACTTGGTGACAGGGCTGCCACCTGGAACCGTACAGGACTCCTGCCCTCCCTCCCCATTGTTTGTGGTGGGGCAGCAGCCAGGTGGGTTCAGCCCCTGCCCTGCTCTGCTGGAGAACCCTGTGTCGTGTTACTCTGGTGTAGCGTGGCAGTTACAGTGACAGAAGTTCTCTGTTGTAGACCAAAATAATCTATTTGATGCTCAATGAGGGAATAATCCTAGACCAAAATAATCTATTTGATGCTCAATGAGGAAATAATCCATCTCTTTGTATAGGGTAGAAGATGAAGCTGTAGGAGCCTGGCACGCCTTTACGCCTATTCACTTATTTCTGTATCCTCACTGGGGCTTGTGGTGCCTCTCAGGCAGCATTAGGAGACAGGGCAAATGCCCAGAGCTGCTCCCTGTAGAGTGCCCCAGAGCTTGATGTCACCCTTGGCAGAGCCCCCAGATTAATCAGCAACATCCATCATTCCCAAAGATGTTGGTGAGGATGTGTCCCTTGTCCTAGCCTGAACTGCAAGATTTCCCTGACGTGAGACACTGCAATGGGTACAGCTTGAGGGAAAAATGGATCTGGTTTAGGAGACCTACCTGTCTTTTAGATGATTTTAAATGTTCACGTTTTTTATGCAGCATTTTGTAATGTTTCAGCTACTCTCATTTGGAATTCAATTCCTCTCCCTGTTAATCAATAGCAGGCCTTAACAAAACAATATCTCACAGGAGACACAAGCACACAGTGCTGAACAAAGCAAAACAGCCACTGGCTTACAGCAACAATTGCTGCTACACAATGAGTTTTCAAAGCTCAGTATATATTTTGTCTCTAGTGGGAAAACCATAACAAGACTGAATTAGTGGCTAGGCTTGCCAAAGGGAGAAATTAAAGTGCGACAGCTTGTCTGACACCTTGAAGTACTTTATTTGGGGGGAGAGGACAGCACAAGGAAATAAGAGGCCTATTAGGGAAAACCATTTTCTGTTGCTTTCTGAAGTGTGGAGAGGTTTTGCACACGCTGATGCTTGGTCCAGGTCAGAGATCAGCAGTACTTTCTGGTGAGAGGGCTCCTGCGAGGCACTGGCAAATAGTGAGGATGCTGCCCATAGAGCTGGGGATTCACAGGGGTGGGGGTAGGAGTGTGACTTTCAAACGAGAATGGGCTGGGAGTTGCTGGTCCCTGCCAGAGGAAGCTCAGGTCTGGTTTGCAGGTGGCTGTTTTGTGGGAGAGAGAGAAGAGAGAGAGACTATGTGAGAGCAAAGCAAATGCTCTTCCCTGTACATAGTCACCTCTCAGCTTGCAGACTTAACTGCTCATCTGTGGGTCTTGACAGCTCCTTGGTTTGGCACTAATGGGTTTCAGAGGCTCCCAGTGAGCTGTAATCACCTTGGTTCAGGGCTCAGCTTGCACCTTTACAAGCACCTTCACCCCTTACTGTTAACCTGTGGTCTCCTTTATTCAGCAGCTAAGCTTGTAAATTCATGTAACCAAATAGCTGTGCTGTTAACTGCCTGCACAAAAGTGAACAACACATCCATCTTCCAGTGCCCAGCCAGCAGCCTAATGACACTTCTCGCTGTGCTGCTGGGTACCCTTTCAGACATAACTAACTCTGGCACTGCAAAAACAATTGTTTCAGCGTTTGCACAGGCCATGCAGCTCATCTGGGATGAGTAGAGAGGTTGTGCAGGCAGACTTCCCACTGATAACGCCATGCGCCAGTGTCCTGCACTATCATCGCCCCATGCCATGGTCTGATGGTAAGGGGGGCATTCACCGTGCTGGCCAGCTGTACCTCATCCCCCAGAGTAGGAGCATACTTAGAGTGGTTTTACTTTGGGTTGTGACCAACATCTAACAGTTTCTCTTAGAAAAGAAATGCCTCAGTTTCCTTGTCCGTGAACTGAGTGTAGTTCCCTGACAGCTACGCCATGGGAGAGCACCACTGGGAGGACAGCTGTTAATGAAACACCAATCATGCTGAATATCCAGACTCTCTAATTCTTGCCAAAGTCTGTGGATTAAATCCTCTAGTCTTGAAATTAATCTCAGCAAGAGCATTGCTTGATGCAGTCCTGGTTTCCCATGAAACAAGGCTTGTGTAATTGCTACATGTGTGTGTGGGTACACGTTCCAGACCCTTTCTAAATTGTTCCTGTGAGCTAATTTCAGCTTGGTGACGTAGAGAGGTACAGCACTCACAGACAGTAAGTCCTTCAAGCTCTGAGGAAACCATCAGTGCAAGCTCTTTCTCCTGCTTCCACAGTGGAAGAGGTTAGGCTACGAGGTCACCCTTTGCTAGAGATTCCACATTGGAGATCAGCTAGGAACACCACCCATAGGAAACAAGGCTTGGCTGCTTCTGCTTGTGTTACTACTTGTTATCAAAGGAGAAACTGTGCAGCTTTCTATCTGCAAATAACTTAGACCCACCATTGGCAGAGATCTGATATGTTGTCTTCCTCAGCCCAAAGCAATCACAAGCAATCAAAGTTGGGAGCATGTGAACTGGCAGGGGTTGAATGGATGTTGCTGTTCTTTATTTGCTGTCTGCTTACCTGGTGCAACAAGCAGTCCAAGAGAATTTCTTAATTAATCCAGCCCTGTCCTGGGTGGCGCACGTACATTGCCAATGGGCATTACAAAAAAAGTCTAGTTATTGCACTTTGGCTTGGGAAAGGCCCCAGCGTAGATGTTAAGGAAACAGTCTTGGAGGAGGAAAGAGAAGGAGCCTGGACCCTGGTTTCCAGTCCGAAGACTGTTTGTTGTTTTTGTGTTAAATACCACTGGGTCTAACCTCAGTGGAGAGTGGGTGGAGGATTAATTTGTGCTGCATTTGAAAATAATTTTGAGCAACTTGAAGCAGGATCTCAGGAAAACAAAGTTTATAATCTATATCCTGCCTCAAGTTGCATAGGCACCACAGTCCTGCCCCACTACCAAAATTAGCTGTGGTCATCAGGAAGCAGCTGGTGTCCCAAGCATGAGCCATTGTGTTCAGCCATCACTCAGTAGCTTTAATACAGTTAGAGAGATATTTTCCTGGTTATTGAGCATCACCTACTCTCTGGTGTTGCAGTGGCAGCAAGAAACATCTTATATATGGAGCCTGATCCAGTGTCCTTAACTACGAGCAGCCCCTGCTGATTTTAGCAGGAGGCTTGCTTCATGGTACATAGTAGAAATGCATCACTCAAGAAGCAGTCTGTCTATGATACACAGTCCTTAGATTTAAATAGCAGTGTTAGGGATTTTGCCAAGCTAGGTAATATTGAGTCAAGGGTGTTTTTTGATTACCTTTCCCATCCAGTAAATCCAGGTTGTTTTCAGCTTGTAATTCACTCTACATAAATCAATGAACCTCTTTTTTTAGTCCTTTGGAGAATGAGTAGGTACTTCTTCCTCCAGTCTGGACTTGGGAATGTTTGAAAAGTGGCAGTGCCTTAATTTCTGCCCCAGAAGAACTATGCAGGAGAAGCAGCTCCCTAAGTTGTTCAGTGACCACAATGCATTTTAAAGAGCTGGTGTCAGGGCTGTTTGTAATTATTGAAAATATTAAATAATGCAGACTAAGAGAAACAAGGCAAAGTACATAAGTGGGGAGGGGGAGCTTTCTTCTGCTATCCCCCAGCTCTTTCAGGTTTTACTCTGACAGACAAGTGTAAATTCCCTAAGGATTTTTATCCTATCTTTGTGGCTGTTTTGCTCTCTTTTTCTCCTGGGGAGTGAAGGGTGAGGAGGAGATTGAGTAATTTCTGCTTTTCTTCTATTTCTTAATCTCTGGTGGCTTCTTCACCAGGAAAGGGGATATGGACAATGCCAGGACCCTGCTCATTCTTTACTATTTTCCCTTTTCTTTCTCATCAGGGACAGAAAGATGGAAGAGGGAAATGATGGCAGGCACTCAATATCCACTCATCTTTTCAATCCAGCTCTTTAACTGCTTTTGTTATTCAGTATGATGGCCTTTGGCTCATTATTTACTGGCTGTTTAATTTGAATATATCCCCATCAGAGAGCCAAAAGATCCACTGTCAGAGCTTTCACATGATTTGTCTAACCACTCTCTAAATTATTTATCATGGCTCTGCACAGTCTGAAGATTATTTTTTTCTTTTATTTTTTTATTCTTTTAAGTGCTATGATTTGATCCCAAACATCTGTAAAAAATCATGACTGACCTCCCATCTAGCCAACAACTCAGCTCTGTCCTGAGGTTGGATAGTGCCAAGTGTGTGTGCTCCATCTCAAAAGCCTTAAATTCCTGACATGATGAAATTCTTTTCTTAAGTGTTTGTTGACAGAAGGCGAGATGGGAAGGGTTGGGAAGGGAAAAGAAAGGATGGGAAGGGAAGAGAAGGGAAGGGAAGAGAAGAGAAAGGAAGGGAAGGTAATATCAAGATGCTGTGCCGCTGGGCCAGAAGTGAGTGGAACATCTTGTTACGGAAATGGCCATGAAAACGCTCCTCCCTGCCTTAGAAAATTAGCTATTTAAAGCAGGATCGATTGCCAGTCCCTTTTGCCGCTGTTGTCGTTTGGATATGGCATGTGTAAATAATATTTCCTCATGAAAGAAAACTTCCAGTGGTGACAGCACTTCTCTGGCCACGTCCTGTCCCAAAGAGGAAGAATCAGCTGGAAACGGCACCTCCCTCCAAACAGAAATCCCAGGATTTGTGTTTTGGTTTTCCTCTCAAACTTTAGACAAGTGAATTTTGACTTCTAAATTCCATAAGATGGCCCAAATAGGGCACAATTTCTAAGATGCATTTGGGCACTTTAGTTCCATGGGACAGCACCCATGTGAAAGTGAAAGTATGTGGAGAAAATTAACAAAACTGTGTGACTTAGAGCAAAGCTCTCTTTCCCCTAATATCTGTATAATCAAAGTGGAAATATATGTTTTAAATTAGTTGCTTGAAACAGGCTGCTTTACTTTTGCCAATGTCAGTGAGCAAAAACCCTTTTATTCTTGGCTAATCACAGCTCCTAACTCTTCAGGGGATGGTGTCACATCTTTCAAAAGACTGGAGTTATCAAACACACAGAGATGCAGGGGTGCCTCACTATGTTTTGTTAATTACATTTTGCTTATGTTTTCTCCTTTTCTCTCTCTTCATCTTTGATTTTCCAAGGAGATTAACCCACGCCCAGCTTAAGTACCCTCAAACTTTCCTCGAGTTGAGATGCACATCTGGATCCCAGCTCTACAGCTCGAGCCCATTGCTATTTGCTGTTGTTTGCATTGCTGCAGGCCCCACTTAGGGATTGTACAAAGTGTTCTTCTAAAAAAAAATAAATACTGAAGAGTCCGTACAGCATTAAGGAGAAGCACATTCCTTCTGTAATGTGCTGTTGCCTGATCATTACAGAAGCACAGAAAAGAAACTTGGGTGTGTGTGCGTGATCATTACAGACGCACAGAAAAGAAACTCGGGGGTGGGGGGGGGGGTTTAAGGTACGGGGTGTTTTTTAAGA
>JASSUY010006155.1:0-18339 GCA_032466535.1 Forpus xanthops | reverse complement strand
CCCCCCCCCCCCAATAAGGTACTTGGAGTTTTAGAAGAAAAGGTTGTTGCAGTAGTAGGGGCTTGGAGTCATCCTCATTTCTATGTTAGCCCCTGTACCAAGTAAAGGGAGATTACCAGGCCTTTGAAAAGCATTCAGATGTCCTATATAAGGGAACTTAAAGACCTCGTTTAGCACAAAAATTGGATGAGATTCAGGCCAGCTGAGCCCAGCCTTTAGAGGCAGAGATCTCTTCTCAAACTGACTTATAAGGCCTAGCAGAGAAAGAGTTGTTGAGTGACTCCATTGATGAGACCTGAAGGTTGTGGAGCTGTTGTAGATCTGCAGGAGCTGATGGAGGTATAGACCTTCTTCTTGTCTTTCCTATGTTTATCTCCTGTCCCCAAACTCCTTGTTTTATTTTTATTGGGATATTCTTTGGATGAGCTCTATTAAATGCATCAGTAGCATTGAAATTTGCCAATGTCAATCAACCCATCTGTTTTATTAACTAACTGCAGTTGCTGGAGTGTTTCTCACTGGCTGAGGCATGAGCAGTCCTTTCTGCTGTCTCCAGCACTGTGTGTCAGCGCCGGGAACAATGGGAGGGGACCCAGGAGGTCGCTGGCAGGAAGCACTGCTTCCCCTGGATAATTAACCGGCTGGGAGACTGAGGAATGAAGATAGCAGGAGACACAGAGAGTACAAACTGCTGAAACAATAAACAAACAAACCAATGACCAGCACTTCCTTTACTTATATTGTTAAGGCTGCTTCCTTAATTCAGGTTGCCCCAAACCCACCCCTCAAAAAGCAGTCTTTTAGGCTCACTAATTCTTAACCTCTTCACTACCAATTCTTGATGAAGGTGTAAGCCAAGGTTTTGAAGGTGATGGCCAGCATCTACCATTCCTCATTGGTGCTTGCTGGAGAAATTGGGGATCCCTGTTTCTAAAAGTGATAAAAGCACTTTCACAAAAAAACTGAACAAAAGGAGATTTAGTTTGGCTGTAAGACTGCATGGCTGTGACACCCTGATGTCAGGACTGTGCCCCATGTAGGTACCAGCATCCAGACTAGCAGGTGACTCACTCCAGCTCTTAAAGTGTTGATTGTCAGAGAAACTGGACCCAGAGCCAAGACCTGGAGGCAGCCTGGATCAGCTTTGTGGCTCAAACCCAGGTCCTTTATCATTCTTGCAGCTGTCCTCCAATGTGCCATTGTATCTTTTAGAAGGGGGTCAGCTGTGCTCCCTATCCTCTGCACTACTGAGCATCCAACTGCACACTTCCACTGAAACCCTCTTTTCTGACTCCAGGGTGGACTTCTGCCCACAGTCTCCTCCCCCATCCAAACCATTCTTTAGATGGGCTGCTGTTTTGTTTTTCTGACCTGTTACTGACAGAATTACGAAAGCAGAAATCAGGCACCTCCCCACCCTGGGTAATTTTTGCAGATGTCTCATTGAAGAGCAGCAGGGTATTGCCTTTTTTTTTTTTTTTTTGTGTACACAGCATCATGTGCATACTTTATCCCGCCAAGGCTGGTGACAGTGGTACCCAGGAGCTGAAGTGATGGCATATCTCTCTGCACTGATTGGTGGATCTGACTCCACCGTGGTCTCAGTAAAATGCTGCCAGGGAAAAAGTGCAGTCAGGGACCACTGCAGAGAATTGGGCTGATCCTGCTGGAGCTGGGAAATGGCTTTTCAGAAGAGATAGTGGCATTTTTCTCTGTCAGTCTGCAGATTCGGAGCAAGGTGGGAGCAAGGGTGCTCAGGGAGAGAGCCAATGGCCCACCCCTGGACTCCCTCTCTCCTGGCAGCACCAGCAAAGTCTGTCCTGGGGCAGGTCCTGCCTGCTGCTGAGTGCTCCCAGCTAACAGAATATTTGTTGTTACTTTAAATACTCACTGTTTGTGTTAAGCACAGCAAGAAGTCTAGTAAACTGAAATGGTGACATTTAAAAAATGAAGTCTCTCAAATACATGTTTGATCTTTCTAATAAGGAAGTTGTCTGCTAAATACCAAGAATTATAGAATGTTTTGGGTTGGAAGAGACCTTACAGATTATTTAATTAAAAACCTCCTGCTGTGGGCAGGGATGCTTTCCACTAGACCACTTCCAGGGGTGGTGCATCTACAACTTCTCTGGGAAACCTGTTGCAGTGCCTCACCCCTATGGTAAAGATCTTCCTTGTATCTAATCTACAACTCCTCTCTTTCAGTTTAAAACCATTCCCCCTTGTCCTATCACCATATGCCCTTGTAAAAAGTTCCTCTCCATTTTTCTTGTAGGACCACTGCAGGTACTGGCAAGCTACTCTAAGGTCTCTCCAGAGCAGATATAGAGATTAGGCAGTGTGATAGAAAACCCACCAAAATCATGCATCACCACAGAAACTAAAAAGGCTCACAGACTTCTTCTACAGACACTGAGGGATGCCCTTCAGCTCTGCTCAGAGCTGAGCTCCAGCAGCTCTTTGCAGTGCTGTCGGCCATGATGGGCCACCCCAGCTAAAATCCTCATACCACACAGGAACTGGGCACCTGGAGAAATTGTGGGTGGTGTGGATGGATGAGGGACAGCAAATCCTGCTGTTCTGCCATGACTGACATCTGCTGTGTGTTTATGGCATTCTTTTTTTGAGAAGGGTGGGAGTGGGTCACTGGAGAACAGCTCTCCCTCTTGGGCAGATGAGCCTCCTTCTAACCAAGAAATGCCCTGACAAGTTTCCATCCTCAGAGCCTGGTATATTTTGGCATGTTTCAAGGCTCAGTGAAGTGTTTTTGAAGCTTATTTTTCTACTGCCAAAATCCTTCTGTGTCACAGTATGTGTCTCCACAGTGCAGAGTCAAGTGGAGACATGATGGATTTGCACATCCAATCTTCAGTAAAAAGGAAAGAATGTGGAGCAAACTCTTTCTGAACACAAGTTCTTCAGTTTCAAGGGCTTCCAGCACTCTAAGTTACTTGTATGGTGCTATTCCCCTGAAATCTGCAGTGATGCTGTGTTCAACCAACTGCTGAAACCTGAGGTGGAAGAGTGGTGCTGTGAGAACAGCTTTGAATGGAGCTGGTATGTCAGGAAGATGCTTTAAAAAACCCAGTTCCTGTTTTCATGTCATGAATCAACACTTCCACTGAAATTTCTTTGCTAACTGATTCATTACTCTATGTCATGCTAACAGCAGGCATCTGCTGTATGCCTATTTTCACAGTCTTAAACAGAAAGCCAGGTTTTGCAGTTTGAATAGAATATCTCTATTTCTTGTGGAAAAGATAGGATGTGTGCTCTTTAGGACTTTATGTATAACAAGAATGAATCGTCCAGATGATGATGGAAAGTTTTTTAGGCAGCATCAGTCCTCTTTTGCCCACTTTGTATATGTTCAATGATTCTGTACAGTGAATTTACTCTGAGAGCCTTAAGGAACAGATAAGTAAACATGGAAACTATCTCCCTGTTCTCAGAAGACCGAAATACAATCCCTGCCTGGCTGTGCCACTCAAAATATCATAGCAGCACTTTCATCAGGAGCTCCCAGATTTTCAAACCCCTCTGTATGCTGTGCTTGAGAGACTCCTGAGAGAAGAAAAACTTTATTTGCAGCCACTGGATTGGAAAAGCAGGGGTTTTCTTTCTTTCCTCTCTTTTGTTGTGTAATCCTTGTCAGCTCAGTTAACATCCTGAGTAATGTGAGACAGCAAATGTCATCTGGGGAATTGAAGGGGCAGGCATGTATGTTCTGCCACCAGTTTTTCCAGCCCTTGTACTTACTGAAGAGTAGAAAAGGCACCCACCTTTGTACATTGAAGAACATAATAACCCACTTAGGGCTACTGGGGAGCTTGGCTTGCATGACAACTGTAAACCTGGTGGGATGGCTGGTTTAGGAAAGGGAAGAATGCAAATTAACAAATACAGCCAGGAGATGTATGTGGCGTCTTGCCTCCTTTCCAACTTTGGGCTGAGACTGTTCTGAGTGCTCCACCTTTTGCTGAATGAAGATCATGTGAGTGCAGGGGGGTTGAAACCAAATGATCTTTAAGGTCCTTTCCAACTCAAACCAGTCTATTATCTCAAGTCCAAAGACCAGGTCTCTAGGTAGGCAGATCGCAGGGCACTGGATCCTGCTAACAAAGATTTCTGAATGCTATGCTGTTCCAGCCACCTAAATGTTAACTAATGTGTGGCATGCCAGAGACAAGCAGAACATTGTAACATACTTCTTAATTTATCTACCCTGTTTAAGGTCAATCTGGCCTTCTAAGTAGATGTCTGCAAAAGGCTAAACTCATCATAAGAGGAGAAACTGTATTATCCTGGACAGCAACAAGTCTGATGGAGATGTGGTAAACAGACATAAAAATACTGTTCTAAAAGATGTTACTGTCCTTGTCCAGAAAAGATTCACCTCTTTTTATACAACCTAGCATAAAGAGGACATTTTCCATAAAATGGTTCCCAAACTAGACGTTACTAATCATAATGCCTTGCACTGCTGCAAGCCTAGTTTTGCAGCCAGTGGTGCCGAGAAACCTTCAGAACAAATACTTAGGTCCTATGTTGCATTATAATCTGTCCGTGGCAAGAATGACAAACAGCAGCTAAACATCAGGGGAAAGGATGTACCTCAGTTGTGGATGGAGGCAGTGTTGAACCTGGCTTTTCCTTGTATCTGCACTAGCACAATGCCTGTGATGCGCAAGAGACTTTGTAGTTTTTGGAGCTTTGTTCTTCCCTTTCTTCCCCCCATACCAGGGTTTGCAGTGCTGGATAGGCAACAAGGGTTTGTATTGGTAGCACTGAGTAACCTGCTACGTGACTGCCCTCATTGCAGGGGATTGGCCTGGAGGAACCTGGAACTGGTTCTCTATCCTGTACTCCAAAGATAATGAGTGCCAAGACCAGGATACTCATGCCAGGCCTAGGGCATAAGGAGATAACACAGCAAGCATGACAAGTATTGGTATTCTTAAGAAAACTGGTTATTTCCTTGTGCTCCTGGATTCTCCCTAAACAGTGAAGGGTTATCTGATGCAAACTTCTGCAGCAGCTGTGACACTGACCTAAGGACCACATGTTTCTAGAGGAATATATAGACATATGTAGAAATTGCTGGAGCTGGTATGCCTGCAGACTGGGGTTCAGGAGAGCTGTGCTTGCTGGAGGATGATTTCAGCTGCTTTCTGCAGCATGACCAGCCTGGTGGTGAGCAGCAGAGAGAGGAGACAGAGGCAGGAGATGAGCGCCGTGTCTTTCTAGCGTTCTCCACATAAAAACACAGCTTGATTCAACTAATGGCACTAATCAGGGATAATATGTTGGAAAGGTTCCAGATTTTCTTTATGACTGACTCCAAGGATCATAGGTTTTCTTCCACCCATAGAAACCTCTCGTGTGTGGTAAGAATCTCTTGTCTTTTCTCCTTTTTTCCTTTTTTCCTCCCTCTCCTAATTCCAAGGCAAAAATTTGCTTTCTCCATTCTAAGATAAATGGGACATTGCTGATGGAAATAGCTCCCTTGCCACCTCTTATATCTCTGAGCTGATAAAGAGCAAGAGTGTTTTGGGATCCTGGCCAAGAGTGGCATCTAGGAAGTTACTGTTAATAGCTGCTGTTCTAAAGGCGCAGGCTAAAGGTGGAATGAACTTGTTAAGTGGCTTGGCGATACCACTGCTAGAATTAGAAACACTTCAGGGCTTGATGTGGCTAATCTGCAAAACACTTCTGAGAAGAAAGTTTTTGCAGTTCCTGTTTTCCTGGTGGGCAGATTAGTCAGGATTGCTAAAGCAGAATTTAGATTTGGGTATTTATGCCTATTAATCATTTGCTCAGATTGCTAGCTCCTTACCTGAGCAAGCATTAATACACCCAGAGTTGAAAGGAGACCCAGTTAGGGCTTTGCTTTACTTTTGCCATCCATCTCTGGTTGCAGTCAGCTCATACCAGCCATATTTGATGAAAAGGATATATATATTGTTAGCAGATGCAGGTGGATGTCTGCTCAGGGGCTGTGTCTGTCTTTTTCCCAGGATATCCTGGGGTAACCTGCTAGTTTGTATATTTTTGGACTTCAGGTTAGGTCTACTAATTTAGCCTCAATTAGTGGCTCTTTCCTATATATTTTTAGAGTTAACGCATGAGTCTGCTTGTTCTTTTGGTATTTGCACTGTCCAGTGGCAATGAGTTCCACAGTTTGACTTGGTACTACGTGAAAATGTACTTCTTTTTCTCCTTTTCACCGTGCCACCTGATGATTTCTGTGACAATCCCCACAGTTCTGGAGTGTGAAGAATGGTAGATAATATTTCCTGCTGAGTTTTTAAAAGCACTTCTGATAATCATTCTTGACATCTTGCATGATTCTTCTCAGTCATATATCTCCTTTTTCAAGCTAAGGAGCTCTACACTATTTAATCTTTCCTTGTACGCCAGCCTTATCACTGATGGTAATTTCATATGTAGTAAAAAAATCCAAGTACCCTCAAGAACTAAAAAATTGCCCAAACAGACCGAGAGAAGAATTTTGTTTTCCAGCCTGGTCCAAGAGAAGCTGCATTTAAGGCAGAAGGAGATGCAGCACAAAATGTAACAGAAGTTTCTCTGGAACATAACTGCCTTAGCAGTATAAGGAATTGCACTTTTCAGTTTTCACTACCAGTTCAATAGCACAGAAATCTGAGCAGCTGCCTAAAATTATTATCTAAATTACATATTTCTGAGCATTTTGGTGGTAAGATCTGAAATGAGAATTAGTATTTTTCAAGTGTTTCACAGGATACGTGCTCATAAGAACAAATTACATGTGTTGTACCTACAAATACCCATGGCTATGTATTTTTAATTTAACTTGGATACTGATGTCAGTAACCAGAAAGACAACACAGATGCTTTGGGTCCCGGACCCAGATGTTTTGGTCGCTGTGACAACACCTGTGGTGACTCTGTTGGCAGCACTAGCAGCCCCAACACAACTGCTGTTTCTGCATGGCCCTCAGAGGAGCATACAAGCTTGATCCTCAAGGAACAGGGACCTGGGCAGCAGCCTGAGCAGGATGCAGAGGCTTTTCTGTGTTGCAAAGTTACCTCAGGAGCTCAAGGGAAAGCAAGAATGAAGTTGCTAATATTTTGCTCCCTTTGTTCTCTGAATAGCAGGCTAAGGACACAGCTTGTTGTTGCTTACAACAAAGCAGATTAGCTTTGGACTTTTTCTCTATTTGCATTTATAATTTATACACGGGAAGGGGCAGAGATGGGCTCCTGTGACAAAGTGAGGAAGAAGTAGCAATGGTTCAGAAGTTTTGGCAATCAGTGATAAAGGGAATTCACCTAAACTACAACCTAGGGAGAGGGCTTCCCTGCATAACCACATCTTTCACGCTGGAGTGATTTAATCACTGGAGTGATTTAATGTCAGTGGTTTCATTTCACACTTGTTAATAAGGTTAATAAGTCTTACTTTTAATGACTTTGCAAGTATACCTTAAGAAAGGCAGGATGGAGAAGCACTTTAAATGCACCAGTTACAGACCACTTCTTTTTATTTGTGTGTTAGTAAACATTTTATTTCAATCTCAATGTATTGTATCTGCATGAACACAGGTGCTAAACAGTGTTGTTTATACATACCTTTCAGAGAGGAGCAATGCTTGATGATTCAGTGAGACATCAGTGCTTTGTTAAAATTCTCCAGGCATAACTGGGGACTTTCCTGTAATCAAATGAGTGGGTAGAAGATACAGGGTTTTGTTTTGAGGATTTTTTTTTCCACAGACAGGCTGTTATTATTGCTGAAAAGATGGGAGATGTAATGCAAATGACAAAATGTAGATGATGGCTGCATTACCAAGAAGCAGAAAGCACAATCAAATGGAAAAGAAAAGTACTAGGACAAGTGTCTCAACAAGGTCAGACTGTGAGCCAAAGGAGCTGCATGGCCAGAATGATGCATCACACTCAACCTAATTAACAAGGCTATTTAAATTTGAAAAATTCTTGCTTTGGTCAAAAATTGACTGAAAGCATTTGAAGAAACATGGCCATTAAAGATTAGTGCAGAGAGCAGGAAGGAAAACGCATATATATTTTCCTTGTCAGCAAAGTATTTTCCAGTCATAAGAGTGTCTTGTGCAGCATGCTGATCTCACAGATGGTGCAGTAAATCAGGGCTAACTCTGAACGTGTCAGTGGAATTATCTTTGTGTAAATGTTATCTGAATTGCTCCCTAGCTGTGAAAGACACGGATTGCCTTAGGGCATAAGTACAGATAGAAGAACTAAAAGGATTTTTTTCTCTTTTTCTTTTTTTTTTTTTTTTTTTCCTTGGAGTCTGACTCACTTTGTGGCTTTGAGCATTTTGCATAATTCTTTTGCCTTGGTTTCCTCCTTGCAACATCAGCTGATAGTTCCAGAGGAGCTCTTGAGTGGAGAATCTTTGATTATGGAAATTGCTATGGAAATGCTTGTTTATTACTGTTAATGAAAATGATATAATACATGAGAAAATTTTAGCTTAGCCAAGGGACTTGGAGGGCAAAATGCACCACAGATTCACGAGTGACTGTTTTTTGAAGTATGAACTATTATTCCGTATGACGAAGAGAACTTTCAGCTTTAAGGGAAAGACACCACTAAGAATACAGTCTCTTGACTGCACAGGTCAGACTTCAAAACTCAGTACAAGTTCCTTATGACTTGCAGGTGAATTCAGTGTCAGGCAGTAGTGACCACAAGCCCTTCTTTTTAATGTCTGTTTGGCTTATATATTAGATTTGAGGGTGTTCTGCAATATTGCTGTACATGTGTAGAATTTGGAGGTCTAAGGGGAGGCTGTGAACTTATAAATCCCACTGCACTACTCTCCCTCATTCCTCTTCTATCTAACTTCTAGTTAAAGATTGTAAGCAGTGGGGTCTGTACTGGTTGCCTATACAGTGTCTGGAATATTCATTGAAGTATATGGGCATGTTATCACAAAAATCTCATTTGAGCTTGAGAAAAGGGATGCTCACAAACAAAAAATCCCACCTGTGTACTACAGAGGGGCTGACATACTGCCAGAAGGGAGCAAGCTGGCAGCCTAGTAACAGTGATAGATCAAAGCCAGAGAGTGATGTTTTCCTAATGTCTTGAATAATCAAGGACTAAGTAAAAGAAAAGAGAGCTTCTGAACTTGCACATTTTCTGGAGAGAAAAATGCAGAAGCCTACTTACCATGAATGCTCCTTAAGCTTTCTAATAGTGGAATCTGAATATATCAGCAACAGAAGATTCTTGGTTTTTACTATGACCCTGGACATTGAAGATGGGATTAATTTTGCCTAAATGTGGCCCAGTATCTGGCCTTCTACAATCAGTGGAAGAAAAGTTAGTGATTTATGCAGCCTCTCTCTGTTCCTGGGCTATAAAGGTAACCTAAGTAGACCAGATACTAACTTACAGACAGCTAAAATTAAGATTAATTGCCCTTTTACTGCTTCATATGTTTAACAAATTGCACACTTTCCCCACAGTTGTGTATAAGGTCTCCGTTTTACAGGGAAAGAGGAAAGTGAGGCTGAGATGAGCTGACTTCCCCAAAGATAGCTAGCAACAGAACTGAAATTCAAACACATGTGCTTCCAACTCCAGCCTTCTCCTGTTTCCCCTTCTTTCAGATTATACTGCCTCCCAAGGACAACAAAACTCCAGATTCTGCGCAGGAAACCACTTCCACTTCTCCACACAGGCCTAAAGGATGGTCAAAAAATATGGCTGAATGGCCATACACAGCCAGCTCTGTCAGGCAGGTTCTGAGATAGAGGGTTGCTTGTGGGACATGCAGGGCTCATTACCAGCCTCTCCTCATTTCAGTTTCCTAAAGTTGAGTGGCAAGGTTCAGAAAATTTGCCTTGTGAAGAAATACACAGTGATTTACCTGCCTTGCCTGACAACAGTATTGCATAGTTGTTGTTCCCTTTGCTGAGCATATGGAAGCTGAGTGCTCTCTGGCTAGTATCCAGACATCCAAAAGTTAAATTGATGGGAATTGCCATGAGGGTTCGAGCTAATGAGAGACATAAAGTGTAAAGCCTGTTTTATTTTGGTTGTTTCTTTTCTTATGAGAGTTTTTTTTTCACAGAACAAACCTAGATACAATTGCATGCAGCATGTTTTTTTTCTGTGCCTCCCTCCTGGGGAGGATTTACACCAAGTTGTGATCTGTTTTGCTGTTCCAGTCCATTGGGCTCATCAGTTTATTCAACTAACTTTTTAAATGACCTTATTTTTCCTGACTTTGGAAAAGTGGGAAGAATCTAATTGCACTTCTGGGCATGAGGAGTAATGTCAAGGTGGTGGGATGGACAAGAGGACTCTGCTTCTCAAATGGAAAATCTCACTGGGCAAACCTATTGGGGTGGCTTGACTGATTTGCACATTAGTTATCAGCATACAGGATACACTTTAAGCTACTTAGCTGGTGTCTGTGCAATCCAGTGCAGGATGCTTAATGGTTTCTTATCCACAGGGACAGATGTTACAGAGAAGCTTAGATATGCACCTGTAGTTAGATTAAATATTTGAGGGCCTATCTTCTTCAAGCCATTAGAGCTTGGGGTTCCTCTTCACAGACTGCTGTATATGAACTCTCTGGACCAAGCTGTAGATTAATAGCTCTGCAGATGGAGAAGTATATTTCCCCCTGAATCGCAGTTCTGTTTCATTTTATGTTGCTTGCTAGATTAAGTTTTAGAGCTCTCTGAGTTTTGAGGTTTTTTATGCAAATTGAGACCAGAAATTTTTACTGTTGTACAGTTTTGAAAGGTTTTTTTTTTTTTTTTCCCTCTTGTTGTCATAAGCAAAACTCTGGAAATCAAAGGTGATTCATCTTTAAGCAGCAAGAGATTTAAACCAAACAATGCTTTCTGATTTATGATAATGACAAAGATTGCAGAATGATGACGGGTCAGATGAAGACTCACACTGCACTGATTCTCATGCTAAATATTATATTCATGCACTCAACTAATTCTTCACTGTCAGTTTTATTTGTGGGTTTTATTTATTTTAAAAGTTTTTATTTAGGGAATTTATTGGCAGAGTGTGATTGACAGCCTTGGAAAAAGAAGTCTGCAATTCAGAGAATGGATGTAAAATTGCCTCATGCAGCCCTGCCGGTAGGGCTCAGCTCATCAGGAACACAATGAAAGAGTAAAAGAACATGAGACCATCTTTCTGTGGTGAGATTAAAAGTCTGGCCTGGTAGCCTGTCTTCAACAGTGATCCATAAGAACTACCTGGTGGGGAAGAGGAATGTGCCATGAAAGAAGAGGACATGCAGGAGGCTAGTTGCTCCCAAGTATTCCCCCAGTCACCAATAATTCATGGCTTTTAGGGTTCCCACACCAAAGGCTCACACATATAGGCACACTTACAGCATCACCAGGTATACATACAGGATCCACAGCATCCTGTGGCAGGAGGTTCCACTTTCTTAACTGTATTTCTTGTGAGAACAAAATATTCTTGGCTTTTGTTTGTTTTGTTGTTTGTTTGGTTGGTTGATTTTTTTTGTCACCTGCTTGTTTCATTGAGAGGGAAAGGGGGTATCTCTATGCCACTTAGTGGGAAGGACTTTTGGTTTCTGAGCCTTTTCTTCAGTGACACAATTTCCTGTTTTGCTGACTTCAGTCCCAGACTAAACCATTAATGAACACTAAAATATGGAGCCAACCAATCACTAGATTTTTTTTTTTAATCAACCTATTTTTGATTTTCAAAGCTAAAAAATGCATTTTACCACTCTTGTGGATTGATAACTGCTCGAAGTACTTCTCTGTCATGCTTTTAATCTGCTTGATTTCATTTTTTCCTGCACTATAAGTTTAGACAGCATTTTGCTTATTTAAGCTAAGCTTCCATGAATCTGCTTGACTCCACGAGCCACAGTTTTAAAAATAGGCCAAGTACAGTGAGACTGAAGACAAAGCCATGAAAACTTGCAGGACTAGGATTTTTTATTGTTGTAGTTGTTTTGTTTTCAGAAAACTCATTC
Organism: Forpus xanthops; assembly: GCA_032466535.1. NCBI lineage: Eukaryota > Metazoa > Chordata > Aves > Psittaciformes > Psittacidae > Forpus > Forpus xanthops. The sequence continues at coordinate 6,320 of JASSUY010006155.1, read as the reverse complement.
AGGAAACATTTAAACCATGCTGTACTTAACACAGGCTGCTCCAGAGAGTCGCAGCTGGATTTTATGGCTAGAACAGAGAATCAGAGAAAAAGTAGGTCTGGAAGGGGCCTGGTAATATAACCTGGCTCATCCCCCTTTCTGAGACAGATTCCTGTGTCATTTGTTTGTCCAAGCTGGCCTTAAATTTCCTCCTGCGTCTGGGAGCCTGCAGCTTGCTAGATAGCCTATTCCAGTGCTTAACTGTCTTTATCATTAGAAAGTTTTCCTAATATCTAAATTAAGTTGCTCTTGCTGCAGCCTAAGCTCAGTACTTCTTATCCTACCCTCCCTAGAGCTGAAGAACATTTATTTTCCCTTTCTTTGCAACAACCTTTTAAAAAAGCGTTATCATGTCTTTCTTTGGTCCTCTCTTCCCTACACTAAACAGCCACATTCCTCCTCTCTCCTCTCACTGACTATCATCTCTAGACCTCTGTTCACCCTCACAAACTTTAAACTCTGTTAGCTTGGCATGTGTCTTTATTGAGGCATGAAAGTGGACCCACTGTTTCTTTGGAGAGGACATCATGCCTGGGGTGGTGCTGTTGGAGAGATGTATCATTTCTCACTTCCTACTAATACAGACCCTCTGCTCATCCCATAATGACATTCTACTTTTGCCCAAGCAGCATCTTGTTGTGTCCTGAGCCAAGAGCTGTTTTACCTCTGTGCCTACCCCTTCCTGCAAAGCTGCTGCCCTGCTAACCCCACCACTTACTCCTACATAAGGATAGGATTTTGCACGTACCCTTATGGAATTACACCTTTGTGTGGCTCAGGATCCCTTGTCTCAGTACACAACTGCCCCACAACTTGACTGTAAGACCTCTGGGCTTCAGCTTGACCCCTTGGGAGCAGCACAATGCAGTACACAGGTGTAGCAGAGATCTGTCTGTCCACAGTCACTATATTACTGAAAGCACTTGCAAAACACTTGAGGCCCTGACCTCTCCTGTAGCTTACCTCTCTTGCCCATGGGCAGTGCCACAAGATAAAATTTCTTGCTTCTGTCCTACAAGCCATACTTTCAAGCAATGGCCACTGACTTGCTTTCCTGATAACTACCTGTACTTGAAACTAGTGTCTGCCTGGTCATGTATTCAGCCATGAAATTACAGCTCCCATTTCATCCAAGCTTGCTCAACTTCTTTATGGGGACTCGTCTATTAGTTGAGAGCATCTCTGTACTGCCACCTTTTAGGGATAATCCTCCAATGTGCTCAGGCATTTTTTCTGGACCAACCTGTCTGGAATGCACTATAATCATGGTTCTCATACATCCTGACATGTGTCCAATATACCATAAGGGCTGGAGTTCATTGATGGCCACCAATGCATTTCACTCTTCATGATAACTTCAGTATGCTCGTCAATTTTTCACTGCATGCACAGTGGCTTTAAAAATGCATTGAAACAGCATTTCTTGTATTTTAATGATGATGTTAGCAATATCTTGAAACTATACCTCCTTCTTTTCTGCACTGGCTAAAGGCATTAAAAAGATTTACCCATAACTCCTTTATCTAATTTGATAAGCTGCTTCTGACAGCCAGTGGTTTTTACCTCTGTCTGACCACCGTTTCATGAAACTGCTCCATGCTGGTCTTGCATTGTGTTGTGTATGCCACACTCATTACTCCTTCCTACTATAAAATCCAGATGGTTTTGGGCCATTAATGAGTCCCTGTGGTAGTACTCTCCATGCTGCCACAGCTCCCAGTTATCAGCAGAGCTTCCCAGTAGAATATTTGGTGGTTTTGACAAGTATGAAAGAATTAAGTATGGACCTGTTACTACTGTCCATTGCCAGAACACCATCAAACTGACATGATCCCATTCCTATATAAACACAGATCCTGCAATCTTATGTCAAAGATTAAAAGAAACCCTGGAAAATTTATGTACTGGTTCTGTTTTGCCTTTTCCTTCTCATTACTTCTTCAAGTCCTCTCTCCTTGGGCTTCTCCCATTCCTGCTCTAAAGGGAGCAGAAAAGAGGTGAGGAAGATCTGACCTCAAATGATTGAGATGGCTTTATGCAAGGCACATGGTAAACTTTATTCAGTTAAGCAGATAAAGCTGTCCTTCATGAAAGGAGCCCTAATGAGATCCATTAATGTCATGTGTGCTGCTCTTTGGGAGTGCTTTTTTTGTTTAGCTGTTTTGTTTATTGCCAGGAAGAACGTAGACCTGCTGCATGGGTAACAGACCAAAAGAAAGGGAGAATGGATGAGGAGTAGATATCTGGTTTTAGATAAGACTGCCTGGAGTATATAAATTACAAGTTTCATGATTTTCTGCAGTGATTGAGACTAATCTATCTGAGACAGCAACTGTATTACTTTGAACTAAAACCAACTCATTGACATTTGTATTCTGCAGACCTGTCAGTTGTGAAATTACACCATGTAACTTTTATTAGCTTACTATCTGGAGAGGTATCTCAGCGATTAGAAAAGGTAGTTAAAACTACATCAAATGATTTGTATGTAAGATAACATTGCTGTTGTATTGTCAATGCAGTGCTTGAAAACTTTCTGATGACACTTCCAGTGCCTTGCTTCCACTAAGTAGTAGCTTTTAATACAAAATAAAAGCCATTAGCAATGCTATGTGCTAATGTGCTTAGAAACTGGCCTTACTCACATTTTGTTTGGTTGCCAGTAACTTTAATAAGAGTTACCTTCCCTGAGTCATCAGTGTGACTAATCCCCTTGTGAGGCCACTTAGAATAGACTTCCTCTGAAATCATTTATCCTCTTCCCATCAAATTACCTCTGATCTATAGAGGCAACTTTGGCAAATCTTTTTGGTCGTCCATTGTATCACAGCCTGTATCATAAAAAAGAGAGAGGTAAAAATATTGGTGTATTTCCTTGGGGACATCATTAAGTGTTCTGCTGAAAGGAATTGTGTTTGTCATTTCTGATGTAAAATAAAAGGAATAAAGTAGCTTGCCCAAATTCCCATTCTGAATCAGTGACACAACTAGGATCAGGATGAATCACCTGAATCTCAACATTAGGATTTATTCACTAAAAATAAATAATCCTGGCTTTTCTAAACCCATCAAATTAGATTCTCAATTTGAGTCTTATTGGGAATATTGGCATATCATTCTAAATATTTCACCCTATTTATACCCATGCTCCAGAAAAGCTCATTTACAGCATTTCCATGTTCATGGACCATGTGTTAATTGTTAAAAAAAATTAATTCAGCAGGATTGCGTCTTTTTCACAGGTGTGGCAAACAGAAGAGTTGTATTACCAGACACTGAACTTTCCTTCAGAGTCAAGAGGAAATCAGTCAAGAGGATGCCTTTTGTCCTTGGTGAAAAATGCAGTAGAAGCCTTTCCCTGCAGGTAGGCTATTTGGAGATTAAGGATATTTTAAGAAACTTTTTTACTGGGTTCAGTTTCTCTGGGAGATGGGTTTTATATGACAAACCTGTATGAGTCCATGATCTTGTTATAGATAGACAAGGCATTTGTGCACTATGAGTGGTTTGAGAATTTCTCATAGCATCCTAGGGATGTTATTTTTAACCTTTTCGATGATAATGATGCAAAGGTATCAGTGAGCCTCATATATCTAGCTGCCATGATACAAAAGTTGCTCACACCTTTGTGTGCAACTGTGTGTTATTAGAGTCTTAGAAGACCCATTCTTGTGTGCATAACAACATAGTGTCACGAGCATTTATTTTAATGGGAGTATTACATTAAGCATCTCTCTCCCCCGCCTTTGTGCAGGTGCAAGCCAGTGCAACCCAGGGAGTACTCAGGCTAAAAATCAGCTTGTTTGTGTACTGCTGTTAATCTAGCATACAATGAGAATTATTTTCATTGGATTGGCACATGGCCTCACAAAACCAGCTGTGCAAGCAACACCGAGTCAGGGGTCACAGGAAAGGCAGGACCAGGAGGAAGTATGAGGGGCAACAGAGAGGGATGGTCATAGGGCTTATTAAAGACTACCTTAATAATCTCAGGGTCACGGAATGGTTGAGGCTGGAATCAGAGGTATCAGAGGACATCGAGTCAAGTCTCCCTGCTCAAGCAGGGTCACCTAAAGCACGTTACTCAGGGCTGTGTCCAGATGGCTCTTGAATATTCCCAGGAAAGGAGACTCTACAGTCTCTCTGGAAAACCTATTCCAATGCTCAGACACCCTTACAGTATAGAAATTTTTCCTCATCTTCAGATGGAACTTCCTAGAGTTTAGTTTATATCTGTTGCCTCTTGTCCTGTCGCCTGGCACCATCAAGAAGAGTCTAGCTACATCCCCTTGACACCACCCCTTCAGATACTTATATATATATTGATCAGATCCCCCTTGAGCCTTCTCTAGGCTGAACAGGCTCATTTCCCTCAGTATTTCCTCATAAAAGAGATGCTTCAGACCTTGAATAATTCTAGTAGCCCTTTGATGGACTTGCTCCAGGAGCTCAATTTCTTTTCTAGTGGGGAGTCCAGAACTGGACAACAATATTGGCTGATCCAAATGCATATAAAACTGTGCACATGTATGTATATGCCACTTAAAAAAGCAGTATGTCTTCTGCCTTCAACAATACATAATAGAAAATTGCAGGCATGTTTGTATCTAATTAAATTGCTTCTGATCTAAGATTACTTATTCTTCTCCCTCTATTTAATGAAATTCTACGAAAATCTGTGAAACAATGTTTTTTTTTTTTATTTTTCCTTTGTGTTTCTAAGTAACCTCTATACTTCCGTATGGGTCTCATGGCTCAGGCTTTATCATATATAGATTACAAAGTCACAATTATATTCCTAGATAAGACTAATGAGTTCAGCATGGCAGAGGGAAGCACTCTTTTCTTTTTTTAAATGAAATCCTAACAAAATTTTAAATCTGCAATGAAGGCACAAATTCACTGTACAGTATTGATTACAAAAAGTTAATTTGTCTAGTGAACCAATTCTGAACAATTCTGTGATGACTAACAGATAAAGATTGCCTGGCTTGGTGTGATCATGTCTTTTACCCACCCTCTGCTCCATCATGCCGTGAAAAGTATGTTATTCTTGATAATGATACTAAATACATTTTCTAAGGACTCATTCTTATAATCAGAATATTTTTTGACTGCATCTTACTCTGGATACTTATATGCTGATTTTTCAGTTGTCATTCAGCAGTTTTGCATTTTCTGCTCTGGGTGGAAAAGGTTCACCCAACTCTGATTTACTGTTATTTGCAATAAAAATGTGCTGCTCTCCAGTAAAAGAATATATTTTCACAATACTAATCTGAGACATGCTTTTCACTTTTATATTAAACTTTCATTACCTGAGGTCATGTAATCCTAACCAGGTGGGGTACACTTTAGTGCAGAATGAAAGGAGGCAAAAGGCTGTTCTGTGTCTGGAGGGTGAGGTACGCTCCTGACAAAATACTCTACCTTTATGTATTTTCTTGAACCAAGATTATCTGGACATTGTCAAATGTCTTTTCTCTTTCTTTTGCTAAATGTAACCTTGTTTATCCAAGCAGCAACTCTTAAGAATCCACACCACTCTTTCTTAGGTGGAAGAATAAGCTGATTTATTAGTTTATTTATGTGTGACTTTTTTTATTGGAATGAGTACAGATCAGGACAAGGAGAAAGAAAAACTCCCACAAAAGCTGGCGGAAAGTCCTGCAGTGGAGGAGATCCCGTGGTGCACAGATCCTTGAATTCCCACATGCACTGGATTTTAGCTCCCCAGAACTATGAAAAGTAGAGTCTTGGGTGACACGGTTGAGTGTGTGGTATTCCCGTGCATGGCAGGGGAGTTGAAACTAGATGATCTTAAGGTCCTTTCTAACCCAAACCATTCTATGATTCTATGATAAGTAAAGGGAAAGGGGACTACAGAAGCAAAAAAAAAAACTTCTGGAAAATGCATGCATGTGACTCCCTGTATTACCAGTTAGGGAGCAGAGCTATGCTTCTCATGGAAGCGCAGATCCTTTCCTGAAGTCTTGAAATACTCTGAAACATCCACGTGAGATGGTAGGTTCAAGAGCTACTGAAATTTGAGGGCAAGTTTTACATTCTTCCCCTGTCAGATAGGCATGTATTCATTCAAGTTGCTTTAAATTACTTTTCGCTGATCCAGATATTTCATGCTCAGGCTAAAATATAAAAAAGGTCATGTGCAGTTATGTCATGGGCTCAGCAGCAGCAGTCATTTTTTTCCCCTTTAAGCAGTAGCTGGTGTAGCACTGTGTTTTGGATTTTCGGCTTGGGAACAGTGCTGACAACACCAG